>PVIY010050019.1:0-16410 GCA_004026745.1 Myrmecophaga tridactyla
TTTAATCCTAATCCCATTTTGTAACAGCAGCCATTTCTTCTAATCCCTCTTCAGTATTGTACGTTTGAAACTGTAATTAGATCATCTCCCTGGAGATGTGATTTAAACAAGAGTGGTTGTTAAGCTGGATTAGCTGGAGGCATGTCTCCACCCATTTGGGCAGGTCTTGATTAGTTTCTGAAGTCCTATAAAAGAGGAAACATTTTGGAGAATGAAAGCGATTCAGAGAGGGCAGAGCAGAGTGACAGCCGCCAGAAGCAGAGTCCACCAGCCAGCAACCTTTGGAGATAAAGAAGGAAAATGCCTCCCGGGGACCTTCATGAAACAGAAGCCAGGAGAAGAAGCTGGCAGATGACGCTGTGCTCGCCATGTGCCCTTCCAGATGAGAGAGGAACCCTGACCGTGTTCGCCATGTGCCTTCTCACTGGAGAGAGAAACCCTGAAATTCATCGGCCTTCTTGAACCACGATATCTTTCCCTGGATGCCTTAGATTGGACAATTCTATTGACTTGTTCTAATTGGGACATTTTCTCATCCTTAGAACTGTAAACTAGCAGCTTATTAAATTCCCCTTTTTAAAAGCCATTCCATTTCTGGTATATTGCATTCTGGCAGCTAGCAAATTAGAACAGACCTCTTTCTTATTCTGGGCTGCCTGTGTTTCAGTTGTTCAAATGAGCTACACAGATAGGTTAAGTTAAATTATGTGCTAAAGAAAATTTCAGTTCCAAATAAAATATACTCTTTGGTCTCAAAGAGTATGTGCGGTTCTAAAATATAGACACTGTCTTCCTTATCCATGTCTTCTGAATTACTTTAACCCCAACCTGATTGGCTTTGTTCTTATCTTTAAATATCAGGATATATATAATACAGAAAACAGCCTCTCAAAATCCAGAAATAATAATCACCACTCCAGACTTTATGTGTCTGCTCTAAAAGCTTACAATCTAGGGCCCTGTTTTCTTATAGGCATTTTCTAAAGGTGACCATATCATTGTTGTTCTTTTGTTCCTGGCTTATTTTGCCTCGCCAAAAGTCCCACATGTTCATTCACATCGTTGCATGCCTCATGACTTTGTGCCTTTTTGTAGCAGGATGACCTTCATCCATAAGTGTACACCATCGTTCGCCCAATCTGCTTCTCCGTCAGTGCATCCTTCAGCCACCTGCACTCATCGGGCATCACGTAGAGGGCCCAAAGTCCACAGTCCCTCCTGTCTTTTTTTATGCTTTTTTTTCCCCATCTTATTTTCACTTCTGCAGACATTATAAACTCCATAGGATATTGTTATTGTTGCTTTAAGTAGTTGATAGTTTCTTATTTATTTATTCATACAGTACTTTCAAAATTATTCATTTGTTCTTGTGCTTTTGTTCTTTCATTTGAGATGATTTTCCTTCAGCCTAAAGAACATCTTTTAGCATTTCTTGTAGTGGGCCTGCTGGTAATAAATTATATCAGCTTTTTGTTTAATAAGGTTATCATGGTCAGGTTCGTGTGTCAAGTTGGCCAAGTGGTGGTTGGGCCGGTGCTGGCTTGTCTGTTGCGATGAGGACATTTCATAGAATTAAAAATCATGAGCATGTCAGCTGCATCCACAGCTGATTCCATTTGTAATCAGCCAAAGGGCCGTGTCTTCTGCAATGAGTGATGCTTAATCTAATCACCGGAAGCCTTTTAAGGAGGATTCAGAAGAGACAAGCTCTTCCTGTTTCGGCTGGTGAGCCTCTCCTTGGAGTTCCTCCAGACCCTCCATCAGAATCGTGGGCTTCACAGCCTACTCTGCGGATTTTGAACTCTGTGTTCCCGCAGTCATGTGAGACACTTTTATAAATTTTATATTTGCGAGTGTTCCCATGTTGATTCTGTTTCTCTAGAGAACCCTAACTAATACAAAGGTCTTTATGATAACTTCATTTCTGATGGATATTTTAACTGGGCTTGGAATTCTAGATTGTTGGTACAATAGCACTTTAAAAATATCATTCCTTGATGTTTTGGCTTCTATAGCACCCATTAAGAAGTCTGTGATAGTTTCTATTATTTTTCCCTGAAGGTAATTTGTCTTTTCTTTTTTTAACCTCTGGTTGATTTTAAGTTTTTTCCTATTTATTTTTGCTTTTCAGGAGCTTGGCCATTTATTTGTGTTTAAGTTTCTTTGTATTTATTCAACTTGAGATTTCTAAGCTCCCTGGAACTGTGGGCTGATACCTTTCCTCATATTTGAGAAGTTATTTAGTTATTCTAATATTGTATTGATCACACACTCTCTCCTTGTTCTGGGACTCCAATTACATATACATTAGACTTCTTGATCATGTCCCATCTCCCTTCAGCTTTCTGCTTTCCATATTTTTACTTTGTTCTTCAACTCGGATAGTTTTTACTAACTTGTTTTCACATCTTCTGTGTCCAGTCAACTGAAGCCCACCCAATGATTTCTTTTCTTTTTATTTCTAACTTTTGAAATACATTCAAGTTTACAGGATATAGTTACAAAAATAATACAAACACCACACAGATAACTTGAACATAATCCCAAGCATATCTGCCAATTTTAATATATTGCCACACTTTCCATGTCATTCTATCCATCCATCAAACATCTGTTTACACATAAATCTGTTTTCTGAACACTTTAGTATATGTTGTATGCATCTTATTCCTTCAACACTTAAAACTACCATGTACATTTCCTAAGAACAAGGTATTCACTTATGTATCCAACTTAAGTGCCATTATCAAGTTCAAGAAATATTGATATAAAGCTTACAGTCTATATTTCAATTTTTTCATATGCCCACAAATGCCTTTTTGGATATTTTCTCCTCTATTATTAGATCCTTTCCAGGATTACATATTGCACTTAATTGTCATTGTCCTTTTTAGTTTCCCATTCTTTTTTTTTAATTGTGGGAACATATATACAGCATAAACTTTCCCATCTCAACTGTTCCCAAGCACATCATTCAATGAGGTTTCTCATATTTACGCTGTTGCAATACCCTCACCACCTTCTATTACTAAACATTTCCCATCTTCCTAAAGAGAAATCCGACACCTGGAATGCACTAACTTCCGATTGCTCTTGCTTGCTACCCTAGGAACTTGTACTCTAATTTCTGTCTCTGTGAGTTTGCATATTCTCTCATATTTTCTTTGTAGTTACCAAGGGGCTTAAATTTAACATACTAAATATATAAATCTTATTTGCTTAACTACCAACTTGTCTTCAATAGAATATACAAATTATGATCCTATATCCCTCTGTCTTCCTACCGGCATGTAGCTCTTATCACAAATTATATGTTTATACATTATGAGTCCAAAATTACTGATTTCTTACTGTGTTTTATGGATTTGCCTTTTAAATCCTGTAGGAAGTAAAAAGTGGAGTTACAATAGTACTAGCATTTCTATTTACCTATGCTGTTACCCTTACTGAAGTTCCTATTTCCTCATGCTGCTTCGAGCAATTGTCTGGTGTCCTTTCAACCTGCAGAACTCTCTTTAACATCTCTTGTAGGCCCAAACAAACTCCCTCAGCCTTTATTTATCTGGGAATGTCTTAATCTTTCCCTTATTTTTGAAAAACAGTTTTACTAGATATAGAATTCCTGGTTGACAATTTTTTGCTTTCAGCACATTAAATATGCCTTCCCACTGCCTTCTTACCTCCATGATTTCCAATGTGAAATTGGCACTTAATGTTATTGAGGTTCCTTTGTATGTGACATGTTACTTCTCTCTTGCATCTTTCAAATTCTCTTATTATTGGCATGGACAGTTTGATTAAAAAATGCCGTGGTGTGTGTGTCCATTCGAGTTTAAACTGTTTGGACTTAATTGAGCATCTTGGATGTATATGTTCATGTCTTCTTTACTGAACCGGTGGTTTAGTGGCAGAATTCTCACCTGCTGTGCTGGAGACCCAGGTTTGATTCCTGGAGCCTGCCCATGCCAAAAAATTTAAAATTAAAAAAAAAATAGTAGAATTACCAAAAAAATATATGTATTATCAATTGTAACAAATTTTCTACACCATGGCAAGTGTTGGTGGTGAGATGGTGTATAGGAATCCTGTATACCCAGCAAAAAATGGACTGTTTTCAGCCATTCTTTCCTTGAATGGTCTCTCTGCCTCTTTGTATCTTCTCCTTCTGGGATTCCCACAATGCATGTATTGTTATGCTTGATGGTGTCCCACAGGTTCCTCAGGCTCTGTTCACTTTTCTTCATTCTTTTTTCTTTCTGTTCCTCAGACTGAATGATTTCAGTTGTCTTATCATCACATTCACTGAATATTCCACCAGTCCCAATCGGTTGTTGAAAACTTCAAGGGATTTTTAATTTCTATTCCAGTGGTCTTCAGCTCTGTTTGGTTCATTTCATTATTTCTCTCTCTCAATTGATATTCTCTTCATGTTCATCTGTCATTTTCCTTATTTCCTTTCTTTCTTTGTCTATGTTTTCCTTTAGCTTTTTTGAGCATATTTAGGACCATTTTTAAAAAGTCTGTCTGGTATGTTGCAGGGCTGATCCTCTTCATTAATTGTTCATAATACTTTAATCATCTCCATTGCCTACTTCTTTGTATGTTTTTTAAAAAGTATTTTTCTTATTAGGGAATTTGTGAGTTTATAGAACAATCATGCAGAAAATACAGGATTCCTATACACCATCTCACCACCAATACTTGCCATGGTGTGGAAAATTTGTTACAATTATAATACATTTTTTTTGTAATTCTTTTTCTATTTTTTCGCATGGGCAGGCTCCGGGAATCAAACCTGGGTCTCCAGCACAGCAGGTGAGAATTCTTCCATTGAACCACCAGTCCACTGCCCACTATTTTTTTTTAACAGCAGTTACATTTGTTACAATTGATGAAAGATTATTGAAGTATTGTACATAGTTTATGTAGGGGTATTTTCCCCCCATATTCCTGACCTATTTTTTTTCATGCGTGTCTTCATTTTATTACTCATCTACCCATACACTGGATAAAGGGAGTATCAATCCCAAGGTTTTTACGATCACACAGTCATATAATAAAAGCTATATAGTTATACAATAATTTTTCAAGATCGGGGCTACTGGATTACAGTTCAACAATTTCTGGTATTTCCTTCTGGCTATTCTAATTTACTGGAAACTAAAAAGAAATGTCTGTATAATGAGTCATGAGTTGTAACCATTTGTTAAATCTTTATTTTTTAGTTACACCTCCTCTCTCTCATTTGATCATTCTCTCAATCTTCAGGGATATCTGGGCAATGACCATTTTAACTTCTTTGTGCTGGGAAAGGGTGTCTACCCTTACGGGGTAGAGGAATGAGACTGGTTGATGTTCTTACAGAGACTGGCACCTCTGGGTTTCAGGGCTTATCTGGCATAGGAACAATTGGGAGTTCTTAAGTTTCTGGAAAAAAAATAAACTTACTGAGTAAAGCTTTTATAGAGTCTTAGGTAGAGCATGGGGTATTCTTTAGGGTTTTCAGGGATATTGTTGGTTTGTGCTTGGAATACTGTGGCACTTTGTAATATCTGGATGAAGGTTGCATACAAGTAACCTTCAGAATGACCTCTCAACTCCATTAGAAATCCTTAGCCACTGAAACTTTATTTTGTTTTATTTGTTTTCCCCATTTTGGCCAAGAAGGCATTCTCAGTCCCATGATGCCAGGACCAGTCTTATCCCTGGGAGTTGTGTCCCATGTAGGGGGTGGGGTAGTGAGTTTACTTGCAGAGTTGGCTTAGAGAGAAAGGCCACATCTGTGCAACAAGAGAGGTTCTCTGGTGGTGACTCTTAGGCATAATTATAAGTAGACTTAGCTTTGCCTTTGTAGAAAAAAGTTTCACAAAGAGCAAGCTTCAAAATTGAGGGCTTGGTTTATTAAATTGGCAGTCCCTAATGCTTGAGAGAATATCAGGAATTTCCCGGGTGGGGAAGTTTAATAGTTTCACATTTTTTCCTCTGTCCCTCAAGGGGAATTTGCAAATATGTTTCTATTTTCTGCCCCAAACCCTCTAGAATGTATTAGGGTATCACATTAACCTGTACAAAATAACAAGATCTCATTCCCTATTCTAGGTTCCATTTAATTAGGTTGTTTAAATAAACTGACCTGACAGGTTAAATTAAATAGTGTGCTGCAAAAAAATTTAAATTTTGGACAAAATAAACATCTCTTCCTTTGGTCTGAAGTTGAAGTTTTAAAACAGACACTATCAACCTTTACCCTGTATTCTGATTTACTTTATTCCTAATCAGATCTACTTCATTCATATCTGTAACTGAAGTCTGATCTCTTTTTCAGCTTCTTTAACAGTTGCTGTATGGAGTAATGCTGACTTTCAGAGCTGCAGAACCTAATCTTTGCATGTTTTTTAACCTTTAGTTAAAACATAAATTTTGAACATTTGAACATTCTGGACATTTTGAAACTTTAATATGTTATCACTGGAATTTAGACCCTGAGGTATCTGTTCCTTAAGCTTGTATCCGGCTAGTGTTTGACAGAGTTTTCCTTGAATGCCAGGAAGCAGGTGCTAATAAATAAAAGGAAAAAGAAAACACCTTTCTCAATATTTTTAGATTGTCTTGTGTAAGGTCTCTTCTTCAGAGCTTATCCATATTACTAGTTTAGTGAATAGCTCAAGGACCAAAGTGTAGGGGTACCCTGATGCTTTCTGTGCATTTTTTTGGTCTTGGGCATGCTTATGTGGCTCTAGGAATTCCCTTGTTTGCACAGATAGAAATGTCCCCTCTTCCCTAGGAAATAGTTTCCTCACAATCCCGTTGCACTGCATTATATATCCTACAGCCAGCAGTCCCTTGCTCCAGGCAGCCACTTGACTGCTGTTCCACAGCATTATATAAGAGAGCTCTGTGAACTACCTTCTACATGCAGAGCAAGTTCTGGGGCAGTAGGTCCTTCAGAAAACCACCAGACATATTGGACCAGACATCCATGCTCCTATTATGTGCATGAGGGTTACTCTGTGCATGGGGATCAGTCTGTTCCTTCTAGAACTGAGACCAGATCTGTACTAGGAGGACCACTGGCTTTGCACCGAGACAGTCTGGTGTAGTGGTGGGGCCAGAGAGGGTGCCACAAGACTTCACCATTTTTTCATAGTGTTTTTCTTGATTTAGTGGTTGTTCTGTTGCTGCAGTCCTTTAACTGTTGTGTTTTGTTTTTTTTTTAACTTTGAGTAAAGATCTTTCTGACAGTTCTTGCTAGTTGTTCAAATCCTCTGTGGTGGGATGGAAACTGAAGCATCTCATTCTGTCATCTTGATTGAAATGGGAATCTAATGGTTTCTTAATAGGGTTCTGTAATGATATTTGATTATTTTTTATAATTATGCTTTTTAGTACTTTTCTATCTTTTCATATATTCTGTTGTTGTTCTGTTTTCTTTAACATACTAATCATATTTATTTTGAAGCCTTTGTCTGCCAATTCCAGTAACTGGGTCATCTCTGGGTCTGCTTTTATTGACTAATTTATCTCTTCATTTTCAATCATTTTTTTCTTCCTTTTGTATGTCAGGCAATTTTCATTGTATGTTACATGTTGTGGATGATATATTGTAAATAATCTGAATTATGTTATCTTATTTTTTAATGTTTTTTAGTTGTGAAATATAACACATATACGAAAAAGCAATAAATTTCCAAATACATTTTAACAAGTGGTTATAGAACAGATTTTTTTTTTTTAATTTGGATATGAGCAGGAGGCACCAGGGATCGAACTCCTGCCCTCCAGCACGGCAGGTGGGAGCTCTGCCTGCTGAGCCACGGCAGCCGCCCTATAGAACAGATTTTAAAGCTTGGTATGGGTTACAGTTCCATGACTTTTCCTTTTTTCTTCTGGCTGCTCTAAGACACTGAGGACCAAAAGAAATATCAATATAATGATTCAGCATTCATACTTGTTTGTTAAATCCTGTCTTCCATATTATATTCCTCCTCTTTAAGTAATATATATACACAAAAGCAATAAATTTCAAAGTACATTGCAACAATTAGTTGTACAACAGATTTCAGAGTTTGGTATGGGTTACAATTCCACAATTTTAGGTTTTTATTTCTAGCTGCTCTAAGGTATTGGAGGCTGAAAGAAATATCAGTATATTGATTCAGTATTCATACCCAATTGTTTAACCTGGCTTTCTCTTTATAACTCCAGTGTCCTCTTTGATCTTTCTCCCACTCTTTTGAGGTACTTGGGCTATGGCCAGTCTAACTTTCTCTTGTTGGAAGGGGCTATTGATAATATGGAATGGGGGGATGAAACTAGTTGATGTTCTGGAAGGGCTGGTCCTTCTGCATTTCAGGACTTATCTGGTCCAGGGTTGCATCTGGAGGTTGTAAGTTTTGGAGAGTTACCCTAGTGCATGGAAGTTTTGCAGAACCTGATATAATACCCTAGATATTCTTTAGGATTGGCAAGAATGTTTTTGGTTGGGGCTTGGCAAGTTAAAATAGGTAGCAATGTCTAACTGAAGCCTGCCTAAGAGTGGCCTTCAGTGTACCTCTCAACTCTATTTGAACTCTTTCTGCCACTGATACCTTATTTGTTACACTTTTCTTCCTTTTGGTCAGGATGGCATTGTTGATCCCACAGTGCCAGGGCCAGGCTCATCCCTGGTAGTCATCTCCCACGTGGCCAGGAAGACTTTCATCCCTGGATGTCATATCCCGCATAGGGGAGAGGGCAATGATTTCACTTGCAGAGTCGGACTTAGAGAGACTGAGGCCACATCTGAGCAACAAAAGAGGTCCTGTGGAGGTAACCCTTAGGCATACCTATAAGTAGGCTAAGCTTCCCCACTACATACATAAGCTTCACAAGAGCAAGCCTCAAGATTAAGGGCTTGGCCTGTTGATTTGGGTACCTCTAATGTTTGGCACAGTATCTAGGGCTTCCCTGGTGGTAAAGTTTATTAGTTCCACAATTTTTCTCCCATCTCTCAAGGGACTTTGCAATACTTTTTGATTATTTGCTTAATATACTCTGGGGTGTATGCAGGCATTACATTAAGCTATACAGGATTAAAGGCTCTAATTCTTACTCTGGGCTCCCTATGTTTGGATTGTTCAAGTGATCTATCCAGACAGGTTGAGTTAGATTATGTGCTACTGAGAATTTAGGTTCTGGACATAATAGAACTTTCTTTCTTTAGTCTCAAAGAGTAGGTGAAGTTCTAAAATATAGGCAATCTCTTCCTTACCCCTGTGTTCTGAATTACCTTACTCCCGACCCAATCGGCCTCATTATTATCTCTAAATACCAGGTTATACATATATAAAACAGCTCCTCAAAATCCAGAAATTACAATTACCACTCCAGACTAAATGTGACTGCTTATAAGAGCTTGCAGTCCAGGCTCCAGTTTTCTTATAAGTATTTTCTAAATGAGATATACAATATTTGCTCTTTTGTTTCTTCTGGCTTATTTTGCCTCACCAAATATTCCACGGGTTCAGTCATATCGTTGCATGCCTCACAATTTTGTTCCTTTTTGTAGCAGCACTGCGTTCGATCATATGCTTACACCATCGTTTGCTAATCTACTTCTCAGTCAGTGCATCTTTCAGCCACCTCCATCTACCGGGCCTCATGTATAATGTCCAGATCTCTCCCTGGAGGCTGTGGCATACTGGGTCTGGCAGGTGGTGATTCTGGTCCTTAGCTTCTCACATGGCAGTGCACATGGCTATGGCTGCCTCTCCTGTTGACTCTGTTCTCTTCTGGGCTTTATCGATTTCAGCCTCTTACTTCCTGGTGCTTTTTTCTGTGTCTGAATTTTACTTCAGTAACAGGATGAAGAATCATCCTGATTGAAGTGGGTCACACCTTCTTAAATGAAGTAACCTCACCAAAAGGGCTTATTACAATGGGTCCACACCCACAAGAATGGATTAAATTTAAGAATATGTTTTCTGGGGCACATATAGTTTCAAACCACCATGCCAGTACCATGCTATTTTGAGTACTGTGGCTTTGTAGTAAATTTTGAGATTAGGAAGTATGAGTCCTTCAACTTGGTTTTTCAAGATGGCTTTGGCTATTTGGGGCCCCTTATCCTTCATATAATTTTGATGACTGGTTTTTCCTTTTCTGTAAAGAAGGTGGTTGGAATTTTGATTGGGATTGTGTTGAATCTGTAGGTCACTTTGGGTTGAATTGATGTCTTAATAATATTTAGTCTTCTAATCCATGAACACAGAAGGTCCTATTTATTTAGGCTTTTTTGATTTCTTTTAGCCAAATTTTACAGTTTTCTGTGTACAGGTCCTTTACATCCTTGGTTAGATTTATTCATAGATATTTAATTCTTTTAGGTGCTATATAAATGGAATTTTTATTTATTTATTTATTTATTTATTTACATGGGCAGGCACCGGAAATCGAACCCGGGTCCTCTGGCATTGCAGGCAAGCATTCCTGCCTGCTGAGCCACTGTGGCCCATAAATGGAATTTTTGAGGTTTCTTCTTCAGATTGTTCATTACTAGTGAATAAAGACACAACTGATTTTTGAGTGTTGATCTTATACCCTGTCACTTTGCCAAATTCATTTATTAGCTCTAGTACCTTTGCTGTGGATTTTTCAGGATTTTCTGTATATAGGATCATGTCATCTGCAAATAGGGAAAATTTTACTTTTTTCTTTCCAATTTGGATCCCAGTGGGCTTCATTGTCTTATTCCTGATCATAAAGGGAAAGTTTTCAGTCTTTAAGTATGATGTTAGCTATGGATTTTTCATAAATACCCTTTATCATGTTGAGGAAGTTTCTATTCATAGTTTTCTAAGTGTTTGTATCAACAAGGGGTGCTATTTTTTTTTGTATGCTGTATGGCGGGGGTTACATTTCATTCTTTATTAACGTTTATATCCCCTTATTACCGCACCATCTGTTGAATTTTTTGCTTGTTTGTTTTTTGGCAAGTGCATAGACTGGGATTGAACCCAGGTCTCCACATGGCAGGCGAGAATTCTACCACTGAACTACACTTGCACCCCTAGTGGTGCTATATTTTAAGAAATGCCTTTTCTGCATCAGTTGAGATGACCAGGTGTGTGTGGTGTTTTTTTTTTTTTTTTTTCATTTGTTCTGTTAATGTGGTGTATTACATTAATTGCTTTTCTTATGGTGAAACACCCTTGCTTACCTGTGATAAATCCTACTTGGATTCTGTTTGCTATATGTTGCTGAGGATTTTTGCATCTTTATTCATAAGAGATGTTGGTTTTTAATTTTCTTTTCTTGTGATGGATTTATCTGGCTTTGGTGTGAGGGTGATGTTGGCTTCATAGAACGAGTTAGTGAGTGTTCCCCCTTCAGTTTTTTGGCAGAGTTTGAGCAGGATTGGTGCTAATTCTTCTTGGAATGTTTGGTAAAATTCCCCTGTGACTCCGCCTGGTCCTGGGCTTTTCTTTGTTGGGAGATTTTTTATTCCCGATTCAATCTCTTTACTTGTTGCCTTGTTTAGATTTTCAATTTCTTTTTGTCAGTGTAGGTCATTTTTGTGTTTCTAGGAATTTGTCCATTTCATCTAGGTTATTTAATTTGTTGCTGTACAGTTGTTCACAGTTTCTTCTTTCTACTGACCCCACTGAAACAGAAAATAGTCCTTTTTGTTTCAGTGGGGTCAGTACTAATAGCCCCCTTTTCACTTATGATTTTAGTCATTTTTGTCCTATCTCTTTTTTTCTTCTTCAGTCTAGCTAAAGATTTGTCAATTTTATTGCTCTTTTCAAAGGACCAGCTTTTGATTTTGTTGATTCTCTGAATTGATTTTTATTCTCTGTTTCATTTATTTCCACTCTAATCTTTGCTTCCTTACATTTGCTTTTGCTTTAGTTCGCTCCTCTTTTTCTTGTCTTTCCAGTTGTAAGGTTAGGCCTTGATTTGAAATCTTTATTCTTTTTTTTTACATGGGCAGGCATCGGGAATCGAACTTGGGTTCTCTGGCATTGCAGGCAAGTATTCCTGCCTGCTGAGCCACCGTGGCCCACCCTTTATTCTTTTCTAATGTAAGCATTTAGAGCTATAAATTTCCCTCTCAGCACTGCTTTTGTTGGATCCCATAACCTTTGGGATGTTGTATTTTCATTTTCATTTCCCTCAAAGTATTTCCTAATTAGCCTTGTGATTTCCTCTAACCCATTGGTTGTTTAGGAGTACATTGTTTAATTTCCACACATTTGTTTATCTTCCATTTCTCCTTCTGTTATTGACCTCTAATTTCATTCCATTGTGGTTGGAGAATCTCCATGGTATGATTTCAATATTTTTTAATTTATTGAAACTTGTTTTGTGACCTAAGACATGGTCAGTCTATTCTGAAGAATGATCCCTGTGCATTCAAGAAGGTGTAACTTGTTGGGTGTAGTGTTCTGTAAGTTTGTTAGGTCTAGTTAGGTCTAGTTGGTTTAGATACGAGTATCGGGTCTCGTATTTCCTCATTGATGTTCTGTCTAGATATTCTATCCATTATTGAAAATGGTGCATTAAAGTCTCCTACTAATGTAGAACCATCAATTTCTCCCTTTGAATCTGTTAGAATTTGCTTCATGTATTTAGGGGCTCTGCTGTTAGGTGCCTATGTGTTTATAATTGTTATGTCTTCTTGTTGAATTAATCCCTTTAACAGTATTTGATGGCTATGTTTGTCCTTTGTAACTTTTTTGACTTAAAGTCTATTTTATGTGATATCAGTATAACTGCTTCAGCTTTCTTTTTGTGACCACTTGCATGGTATATATTTTTTCTATCCTATCACTTTCAACCTACTTATGTCTTCGAATTTAAAGTGAGTCTCTTGTAATCAGCATATAGTTTGGTCATGCTTTTTTATGTCTGCCTTTTGAATGAAAAATTTAATCCATTTCCATTGAAAGTCATTACTGATAATGCAGGACTTTCTTCTGCCATTTTATTATTTAGTCTTTGTACATCTTATGCCTTTTTGTCCCTAGTTAATTAATTAATTAATGCCTACTGCCATATTATTTTATTTTTTGTATTGTGCCATATTAAGTCCCTTCTCATTTCTATCTGGATATATTTTTCATATATTTTCCTTGTGATCTTACCATGGGGATAAAATTCAGCATCCTAAATATGTAACAATCATGTTTTATTTGACACCAATTTGACTTCAATAGCATATACTACACTGATCCTATACCCCTGTGAACCCCCCCACCTTTTTTTGTATTTGTTACAAGTTTTTGTTCATTGTATGTCCCAAACTATAGATTTGTCATTGCTTTTATGCATTTGCATTTTAGTACCTGTAATAATTAAGAAATGGAGTTATGGGTGGCTGCCATGGCTCAGCAGACAGAGCTCCGACCTGCCGTGCTAGAGGTCTGGAGTTCGATCCCTGGTGCCTCCTGCCCATATGCAAATTAAAAGAAGAAAAAAAAAAAAGAAATGGAGTTACATAGCAAAAAATACAAAGATTGTTACTGATATTTATAACTATCCAAATGGTTGCCTTTTCCAGCGGTCTTTATTTCTTTATATTGCTTTGAACCACTGTCTACTGCCCTTTCTTTTCGGTCTGAAGAACTAACTCCATTTAGCATTGCTTGTAGGGCAGGCCTTTTTTTTTTTTTATTTGGGAAAGTCTTTATCTTCCCTCATTTTTGAAAGAAAGCCTTGCTGGATATAAGATTCTTGTTGGAAATATTTTTCTCTCACATTTCAGCCCACTGCCTTCTTGCCACTATAGTTTCTGCTGAGAAATCGGCACTCAATGTTATTGTAATTCCCTTGTACATAATAGAAGGCTTTTCTCTTGCAGCTTTCAGAGCTCTTTCCTTGTCCTTTGCATTCAACAGTTTCAACAGGTGATTGGGCATATTCTTCATGTTTATACTGTTTCATGTTCTCTGGACTTGTTGGGTATGCACATTCACATCTTTTGCTCAGTTTAGGAAGTTTCCTGTCATTATTTCTTTGAATATTACTTCTGCCCCTCTTTCTCGTCTCCTTCTGAGACTCCCATAATGTGTATATTGGTTTGCTTGATGGCTTCCCAGATATGTCTTAAGCTATTTTCACTTTTTATCATTTTGTTTCCTGCTTCTCAGCCTGACTCATTTCAATTGTCTTGTCTTTTGGTTCACTGATTCTTTCTTCTTCCAGCTTCAATCTGTGGCTGAAACCCTCCTGGGAATTTATCATTTCAGTTATTGCAGTCTTAACTCCAGTAATTCTGTATGGTTCCTTTTTAAAATTTCTGTCTCTTTATTGAGATTCTCATACTGTGCATTCATTGTTTTCCTGATACCCTTTAGTGTTTTCTCTGTATTTTCCTTCATGTTTTGAACATATTGAAGATCATTTTTTTAAGACTTTGTTTTTTCCACAGTCTAGTCATTTTCATCATTGTTTTCTGGATTTTTATCCTCTTCCTTTGGATGGGCCAGCTTGTTTTTTGTTTGTTTTGTACACTGCACATTTTAATGTTTTAAAGTGTTAACCCTGGGGTTTATTCCCTGAGATGTCTGTTTCTTGAGCTTGTAATTAGCTGATTTTGAATGTCAGCCCTCCTATCAGGAAGGTCTGCCCAGGGGAAATGCAAAGCAGAGGTCCTCCTCATCTCTCCGGGGCCTGTGTCTTCTCAGGGGTCTGTGTTTCTAGTGGCTCATGAGTTCCCCTGTTTTCAGGAGTTTTCACTCCTCCTGTTACTTCCCAGAAGACAGACTTTCTCTCTCTCTCCCTCTGGTTGTTCTGATAGATTTAAAGCAGGTAAGTGCTTGCCCTTGGGCCACTCGCTGCAATTGGTTCTAACACTGCTGTCATTTTCTCAAGCTGTTTTTGCCTGAAACGCACATTCTTTGAGGTGGGCCTTGGTAGAAAGGTCATTCCCAAGTCAGTCTTTCACAGCCTGAGCAAGGAGGGACCCACAAAGGGAGTTCTGGCTGCCTCCTGGAGACAGGAGTGAAGTTTTAATTTGAATTGCCTGTTAATTAATGAGGTTACCCATATTTTGGTATGTTTATTGGCTATTTCTATTTTTTTTTTTTTATGGCGTACCTTTTCAACTCCGTTGCCCATTTTCCTTTGACCTTTCCCTGGTGCTTACTGATTTGTAGGAGTTATGACTACAAGACATTTGTCATATGTGCTACAAATATTTTCTCCTCCTAAATCTTTTCACTTTCCTTTTTTGTGTCTCTCAATATAAAAAGATGCCGCTGAATTTACCACTTTTTTGCCTGATAGTTTATGCGTTTTGTGTCTTGCTTAACAACCTTTTCATACTCCAAGTTCCTGAAGGCATTCTCTGTTATCTTTGAAAAATTTTATAATTTTTGCCTTTCACATTTAGATTTTTAACTCAACTGAAACTTATTTTTGGATATGGTATGAGGTAGGGATGAAGTGTCACTCTTTTCCTATCTGAGAAGGTAGTTGACCCATCACCATTTATTGAAAAAAAATGACGCTTTGCTCCTGCTCTGCAGTATCACCTCTCTCATATGTCAAGTATCCACAGGTGATTGGCTGTTTCAGAGCATTCTATCCTATCACGTTTACCATTTGTTCTTCCTACAGCCATACCACACTGTCTTTTTTTTTGTTGTTTGTTTGTTTGTTTTTGTTTTGTTTTTTTTTGTTTTTTTACATGGGCAGGCACCAGGAATCAAACCCGGGTCCTCGGGCACAGCAGGCAAGTGTTCTTACCTGCTGAGCCACCGTGGCCTGCCCGTATACCACACTGTCTTAATTATTATTTTTTATGGAACATCTTAATGTTTACTATACAAATTTTACCATGTAATTTCTCCAAATTCATTTATATTAATCTTTTAATGTTTCAAAATAGTTCATACACACACAGCAAAAGATTTAAGTAATGCAAAAGAGTATAGAACAATAATTAAGTCTCCCTCCACCTCTGAGTCCCCTCCTTGGGGGCAGTCACTGTTACCAATTTGTATTCTTCCAGTTGTATTTATGCATATAAAAATGTATTGGTGTGGGAACGTTGTATCTATACATATATATATATATGGTAGCTTAAAAATCACACTGTTTCACACCTTAATTTTTTATTTGATGTATATTCAGGCAGTCATCATTATCCCTATTTTATAGATGAGGAAAGCAATGCTCCAGAAAGGCAAAGTTGCTTAAGGTTCCTCTGTAAGGTGGTAAGGTGTGGATTCAAAACCAGGCTCCTGTGACTACCAGTCTAGTACCCATTCCAAACTTCTTCAAGGAATACCACTGGAGGGTTGTTCTGGTTACTGCTATGTAACCCAAAACTTACAAGCATAAGGCAACCACTCATTGTGCTCAGAGATTCTGAGTCAGGGATTTGCAAAGGACGCAGTGGCGGTTTGTTTCTGATCCACTTGGTGG
>PVIY010050021.1:0-16422 GCA_004026745.1 Myrmecophaga tridactyla
AAAGGTGTTTTCGCATTTGTTTGTTTTTGTTCATTCCTGGCACTCAAGAAAATTTATGTAATATCACCAACTGGATACAAACTTAAGGAACACACAGCTCAGGGACAAAATCCCAGAGTTAATACTTTAAAATAGTAACATGTACAGTGTGCAACAAAAAAATTACAAGATAAACAAAGGAACAAAAAATGACAACCATCTCAAAGAACAAGATAAAAATCCAGAAATCATCAACAAAGAAGCCCAGACTGGACAGACCAGACAAAGATTTTTAAAAATAATCCTCAATATGCTCAAGGAGATAAAGGAAAATAGAAGATAAAGGGGAAAGAGCTAAAGGGTATCATGAAAAGAATTAATGAACAATTTGAGATATTCAATAAACAGACTGAAATTTTAAAAAGGAACCAAACAGAAATAGTGGAGTTAGAGACCACAACAACTGAAGTGAAAAATTCAGTTGAGGGTTTCAACAGCTAATTGGAGTTGGCAGAAGAATCAGTGAATTCAAAGACAAGATCATTGAAATTATTCAGGCTAAGGCACAAAAAGGAAAAAGAATGAAGAAAATGAACATAACCTAAGAGACATTAGGACACCATCAAGTATACCAATATATGCACTATGGGAGTCCCAGAAGGAGAAGAAAGAGAGAAAGTGGCAGAAGGAATATTTAAAGAAATAATGCAGAAAACTTCCCAAATTTAATGAAAGACATGAATATGCACCTTCAGGAAGCCCTAAGAACCCCAAATAGTATAAATTTGAAAAGAACCTTGCCCAAGCACATAGTAGTCAAACCATCAAATACCAAGGACAAGGAAAGAGTTCTGAAAGCTGCAAGAGAAAAGCATTATTTTATTACAAGGGAGTCCCACTAAAATTAAGTGTTGATAACCATGGAGGCAAGAAGGCAGTGGGATGAAATATTTAAAGTGTTGGAAAAAACAATTGCCAACAACAATTTTATATCTGGCAAGATTTTCTTTCAAAAATGAGGAAGAGATTAGACATTCCAAAATAAACAGAAGCTTGGTGAGTTCATCTCACTAGACCTGCCCTATGAGTAATACTGAAGGGAGTTCTAAGGACTGAATGGCAAAGATACTAGACAAAGGATCAAAGCAGCAGGAAGAAATAGAAAATTCCAGTACAGCTAACCATATGGGTAATTATAAATGCCAGCATATAGCTCCATGTTTTACTTTGTATAGTTTCTAAATCCAAATACATAAAAAGTGTGATAAATCTATGATTTTGACATATAGTGCACATTGAAGTTAAGTTGGTATAAAATAAAAAATGATTGCTATATATTTAGGATGTTAAAATTCAACCCCATGGTAACCACAAAGAAAATATATGAAAAATATACCCAGAAAAAAATGAGAAGAGACTCAAATGGCACAATACAACAAAATCAAATAAATATGGAAGTAGGCATTAATGGAAGAATTAAGGGGCAAAAAAGGTATAGCACTGATAAAGACCAAATAGAAAAATGACAGAAGAAAGTCAACCATTACCAGTAGATACTTTAAATGTAAATGGATTAAATTTTCCAGTCAAAAGGCACAGATTGGCAGAAAGGATAAAAGAACATGACCTGACCATATGTTATATAGAAGAGACTCATCTTATATTCAAACACACAGGTAAATTGAAAGTGAAAGAATGGAAGAAATATACCATGCAAATAATAACCAAAATAAAGTTGTGGTAGCTATAATAATATCAAATAAAATAGACTTAAGTAAAAAACTTTTATGAAGTACAAATAGGGTCACTACATGCTGATAAAGTGGTCAATTCAACAAAAGACACAACAATTATAAATACATATACACCAAAGGCAGAGTCCCAAAATATATAAAGCAAATATTGACAGAATTGAAGGGGAAAATAGATGGTTCTATATTAATAGTAGGAGACGTCAATGCACCATTTTCAATAGTGGACAGACCATCTAAATAGAAGATCAATAGGAAATAAAAGAAAGGAAATAGAAATAAGGAAATAGAAGACTTGAGTGATGCTATAAAACAACTACATCTAATAGATATTTATATAGAACATTTCGTGCAACACATTATTTTCTAGTGAATAGGGATCATTTTCGAGGTTGGGCCATATGTTAAGTCATAAAACATCTTAACAAATTTAAAAATATTAAAAAATATTGAAATTACACAATGAATCCTCTCTAACCACAAAGAAATGAAGCTAGAAATCAGTAACAGAAGGAGAAATGTAAAATTCACAAATATGTGGAAATTAAACAACATACTCCTAAACTATCAATGGGTCAAAGAAGAAATCACAAGGAGAATTAGGAAATACCTTGAGGCAAATAAAAATGAAAACACCATATATCAAAACTTATAGGAGCTAGCAAAGGCAGTGTCGAGAGTGAAATTTATAGCTCTAAATGTTTACATTAAAAAAGAAGAAAGATATCAAATCAGAGCTCTACCTCTCAACCAAAGGAACTAGAAAAAGAAGAGCAAACTAAATCCTGAGTGAGCAGAAGAAAGGAAATAAACATTAGAGTGGAGATAAATGCAATTGAGACTTAAAAAAAAAATAGAATCAATGAAACCAAAAGTTGCTTCTTTGAAGAGATCAATACATTTAGCAAACCTTCAGTTAGACTAATTAAAAAAAGAGAGAAAGAGCACTAGCAACTAAAATCAGAAATGAAAAGGGGGGCATTACGAACAATCTATACTGATCCTATAAGAAATAAAAGATCTCAACAGATCAATTATAAATAAAGAGATTGAACCAGTCATCAAAAATCTCCCAACAAGGAAAAGCCCAGGACCGGATGGCTTCACTGGTGAATTTTACCAAACATTCTAAGAAGAATTAAGACTAATTGTGCTTAAGCACTTCTAAAAAAATGAAGGATTACTTCCTAACTCAATGAAGCCAAATCACCCTAAAACCAAAACTAGATAAACAAACCAAAAGGAAAAAAATATTACAGACCAATATCCTTGATGAATATGGATACAAAAAACTTTAACAAAATATAAACAAACCTAATCCAATAGCACATTAAAAGAATGATCAAGTCGAATTTATCCCAACTATGCAAGTGTGGTTCAATATAAGAAAATTAATTAATTGTATTAATTGTACATTCTACTACTACAGTTGTAGAATGAAGGAAAACACCATATGATCACCTCAAATGACCATTTGACAAAATTCATCAATCTTTTTTGATAACATCACTTAGAAAACTAGGAATAGAAGGGAACTCCCTCAATATGTTGTGCATATATGAGAAATCACAGCTAACATCATACTCAATGGTGTTATTTTACATTGTACTGGAAGGTCTAGTAGAGCAATTTGGCATGAGAAAGAAATGAAAAGTATCCAAATTGTAATGGAAGAACTAAAACTTTCCCTATTTTCTGATGACATGATCCTATATATATATAAAACTCTGAAAAATCTACCACAAGACCACTAGAGCTAATAAACCAATTCAGCAAAGTTGTGGGGAACAAGATGAATATGCAAAAGTCAGCAGTGTTTCTATACATCAGAAATGCACAATCTGAAGAGGAAATCAAGAAAAAAATTCCATTCACAATAGCAACTAAAAGAATCAAATATCTAGGAATAAATTTAACCAAGGACGTAAAGAACATATACATGGAAAACTACAAAACATTGTTAAAAGAAATAAAAGAAGACCTAAATAAATGAAAGGACACTCCATAGTCATGGATTGGAAGACTAAACATTGTTAAGATATCATTGTACCCAAAGCGAATGACAGATTCAATGCAACCCCACCAAAATTCCAACAGCCTTCTTCGCAGAAATCGAAAATCCAATTATCAAATTTATATTGAAGGGTAAGGGACCCCAAATAACCAAAAACATCTTGAAGAAGAATGAAACTGTTGAACTCACACTTTCTGATTTCAAAACTTATTACAATGCTACACTAATCAAAACAACATGGTGCTGGCATAAGGCCAGACAAATATACTAATGGAATCAAATTAAGAGTTCAGAAGTAAACCCTCACATCTATATTCAATTGATTTGACAAGGTGCCAAGTCCACTCAATGGGGAAAGAACAGTCTCTTTAATAAATGGTGTTGGGAAAACTGGATATTCATATGCAAAACAATGAAGGTAGACCTCTACCTCATACCACATGCAAAAATTAATTCAAAGTGGAATAAAGACCTAAATATAAGAGTCATCAGTATAGAGCACCTAGAAGAAAACATAGGGAAGCATCTTCAGGATCTTGTGTTACCAATGGTTTCTTAGAATTTATATCCAAAGCATGAGTAACAAAAGAAAAAACAGATATATTGGACTTCATCAAAACTAAATCTTTTGTGCATCACAGGAATTCATCATGTAAGTAAAAAGACAACCTTACAGAATGGGAGAAAATATTTGGAAACCACATATCTGATAAGGATCTAATATCCAGAATATGTAAATACATCGTATAACTCAACACAATAAGACAAACAAACCGATAAAAAAAATGGGCAAAAGACTTAAATGGATATCTATACAAAGAAGATATATAAATGAGCAATAAATACATTAAAAGATACTCAACATCATTAATGATTAGGGAAATGCAAATCAAAGCACAATGAGATACCATTTCATACCAACTAGAATGGCTACTATCCCCCAAATAGGAAATATCAAGTGCTGAAAAGACTGTGGAGAAATAAGAACACTCATTCATTGTTGATGGAATTGTAAAATTGCAATGCTGTGTAAAACAGTTTGGGAGTTCCTCATAAAATTATGTATAGAATTACCATATGACCTGGCAATCCCACTCTAGGCATATAGTCAAAAGAATTTAAAGCAAGGACTTGGACAGGTATTTTCACATTGATATTCATAGTGGCATTATTGACAAATGCCAAAAGATGGAAGCAACCCAGGTGTCCCTCCACCACTGAATGGATAAACAGAATGTGATATGTACATACAATGGAATATTATTCAGTAGTTAAAAAAAAGGATGAAGTTTTCACGCATGTGGCAACTTGGACAAATCTTGAAGACTTCATGTTGAGTAAAATAAGCCAGACACAAAAGGACAAATATTGTATGAGCTCACTGATGGGAAATAATTAGAATCAGCAAATTCTTACGGAATCAGAAACTAGAATACAGGTTACCAAGGGCTGGAATAGGGCTTGGGAATGGGAGTTAATGCATAATTGTTACAGTTTCTGCTTGGAGTGATGGAATACTTTTGGAAATGGATGGTGGTGATGGGAGCACAACATTGTGAACGTAATTAACAGCACTTAATATACATTTGAATGTCGTTAAAAGGGGGCATTCTGGGTTGTATATATGTGGCTAGAATAAAAATTTAAAGGAAAACACAGGATGTCCAACACAAACTGTGAACCATAATGTAAATACGGACTATGGTGAATAGTGTAGCTATAATAATTTCATTTCCTCAATTGTAACAAAGGTACCACACTAATGCAAAATGTTAACAATAGGGAAAATTAGCATGTGGGTGGGAGTGGGGTGTATGGGAACTTCATATTTTTGACCCATGATTTTTTGTAAATCTACAACTTCTCTAATAAAAAATAAACTTTAAAATAAGTTAATGTAAATGAATATTCTTTTTAAAATGGCAAAGTAACATATGGGTATCATCATTGCCTTGATGCAGAGGATCATCAACACTGCACCCCAAGGTGTTGCAGAAGCTTAGCTCTTGTCCACAATCTTTGTGCTCCACAGTCCTTGCTCTCAGACCGCCAGCCATGTGCTCATCTTCCAGCACCATCCTGTGCCACCCGGTGCTCCTGCCCCGCCCCCCCCCGCCCACCTGCCTCTCAGCCCACAGGGAGTCATGCCTCTCCGAGGATGTGTCTGCTTTGTGGATGCACAGCTGAATTTTCTAAGCACCTTTCCCAGATGGCTTCTTAGTTTAACCACTTGGAACGTGGGCTTATGTGTGAAGAAAGAGAACTTTGGCTGCATCCCTGGGGAGGACTACTCTAAGACAAGTCTCCGAGTGATAATGGCAGGGAATTTTCAAGGCCCAAAGAAAGGTATGATTCCCTCAAATACAAAAATCACATTGAGTTAGACGCAGGATAATTTTTTTTTTTATCTAGACACATTAGAATAAAACTGCAGAATAGAAAACAAAATAAATCTGAAAGTCCAAAAAGCTTTCAGAGTGACAAGGTGATCTCCAAACCAACAAGAATTAAGTCTAAGTCTAGATTAGATTTTGCAATTAGGCTCTCCGTCAGCAAGAGTGGGGGCTAGAAGACAAAATCGACATGTACATATTTGAATAGTTAGAAAGTCTTTTCATACCAGCTAAGAAACCCCCACGTAAAGCGTATAAGAGGCAATTTCTCTTTCCTCTCTCATTATCAAAGGGGCCGTCCTTTGACTAGTGGATATTTTATGTCAGGCCTATGAGCACTTCTTAAGTGATCATCAAAGAGCTTTTCTCTATTGCTGAAAAAGGAAATTGTCCATTTTTGTTAGGAGTGCAAAATGAACAGCTTTTATAGGCACTTTGAAATACAGCATCCATACCAGGAATTCTACTCTCTGGGATCCATCCAGCTACTCACATGTGAGTACAATGCTGTTTGTACAAGGACTGCAGCTTTCTTCGAAATTGCCACAAATTGTAATAGTAAAAATAGCCTTTTATTGGTAATGGCAAAAAATAAATGTTCACTAACAGGGCACTTGGAATCATTAGATATATTATGAGATGTGTATGCAAAGGGCTGCCCTGTAGCTGCTGAAATAAATGAAGTAGATCTATAAGTGCTAAGATAGAGAGATATCCATGATACACTGTCACATGAACAAAGGAAATTGAAGGGTAATATTTACAGTGACCTTATTTTTAATATATATATATATACACTGATATGCTTAAAAAAGTCTAGAAGCCAATGAGTCAAACTGTGATTACCTGAAGCTCATGAACCCTGAGGGAGAGACCTACTTTCAATTTTTACTTCCTATACCTCTGTATTATTTGCTTTATTTTCTAACTTCAGAAAGCTGGTAAAGTGACAAAAATCAGCTGTTAAACTTCTAATTGTGCATGGGAATAAAGAGAATTCCTTCCATTTATTCCACCTTTAGTCTTCGAGTCTTCTAGACACATCTGGGGGTCAAACAAGAGCAGTCCTATTCAAGTGGTTTTTTTTCCCAACAGCGCCTTTTATTCCTAATAAAATTTTCTTTGAAATCCTCGATGTACAAAATAGATAAAAGTAGGGCTGCCGTATCAGCCAAGTTCTAGTAAAGAAAACAGGAATCATTCCAGGAGTTTTAAACAGAGAGGATTTAACAAAGGCGATTGGTTACAAAATGAACCAAGGGAAGAGTGGAGACCCCAAATAAGAGCTGGGACAGAGATCAACCAAGAAGTTGCTTTCACACTAAGCGGGAGGGGCACTAGCAGGATCCTGGGCCTGGGGTCGCCCAGGGAAACCTGGAACCACAGTGGGGCTCCCTGGTTGGAACGGGGACCACGTAGTAGATGCTGCCTCTGCCAGAGATGCTACTGAGGCAAAGAGACAGCTCTGCCCTGCCTCCTGCCCTCCAATCACCTGCCATTGGCTGATGCTCCCAGAAGCCAAGGGGCAAAGGAATGGGAGAAGTGGAGTTTCTTATGATACAGGTCAGAGCCCGGGAAGGACTGGGATGACCATGAGGATAAATGGGTCCATGACTGATGCAGTATCCGTCATCCTGGCCACTGTATCCGTCACCCCCTGCAGCAGTCCCTGAAGCACCTCTGCTTACCCTAGGCCCACCTTAGAGCACAATTTTTTTATTAATTTATTTAAAAATTTTTTTTAAATTTTTTACTTTAAAAAGATATTTTAATTGACAAAACAACATACAAACCCAAACATTCTTAACATATGAACATCCCATACTTGGTGTACGATCAGTGTCTGGCTCACAATATCATCCCATAGTTGTGCATTCATCACCATGATCATTTTTTTTGAACATTTGCATCACTCTAGAAAAAGAAATTAAAAAAGGAAAAAGGAAAAAAAAGCCTCATACATACCGTACCCTTCGCCCTCCCACTCATTGACCACTAGTATTTCCACCTACCCAATTCATTTTAGCCTTTGTCCCCCTATTATTTGCTTGTTTTTTTCTAACTTTTTTAGTGTATAATATAACATACGTACAAAGCAAAGAAAGAAAAAAGCAGTCGTTTACAAAGCACACTTCGACAAGTAGTTACAGAACAGATTCCAGAATTTATCATAGGCTACATACCATCATCTCAGATTTTTCCTGCTAGCTGCTCCAGAACATTGGAGGGAAAAAGGACTATATACATTTTTAATCCTCACTTTTTTTTCCCGAAAAATAACATATATACAAAACAGCAATAAATTTCAAAGCACAGCACAACAAGTAGCTATAGAACAGATTTCAGAGTTTGGTTATCGATTGTGATTCCACAATTTTAGTTTTGATTTTTTTTTTTAATGAAACATGCCCACATACAAACACAAACGTTTTTACCATATGATCGTTCCATTCTTGTTATATAATCAACAACTCACAATATCATCACATAGTTGTATATTCATCATCAAGATCATTTCCTAGAACATTTGCATCAATTCAGAGAAAAGAAATAAAAAGAAAACAGAAAAAAATTCACACATATCATACCCCTTATCCCTCCCTTTCATCGATCACCAGCATTTCAATGCACTAAGTTTATTTTAACATTTTCCCACTATTATTTATTTATTTTTACTCCATATGTTTTACTAGTCTGTCGATAAGGTAGATAAAAGGAGCATCAGACACAAGGTTTTCACAAATCACACAGTCACGTTGTAAAACCTGCATCATTATACAATCATCTTCGAGAAACAAGGCTGCTGGAACACAGCTCTGCAGTTTCAGGTGTTTCCCTCTAGCCACACCGATATGTTATAAACTAAGAAGGGATATCTGTGTAATGCACAAGAATAACCTCCAAGATAACCTCTCGACTCTGCTTGAAAACTTAGAGCACAATTTAAAAGCACTGAAAGCTATCATGATTCTTATTGTTCTATGATTTACTTGCCCTTTGGAAACTGAAACACATAAGAATGATGCTTAATGATAATTGTCTTTTGTCTAAAGGCTATAGGGAAGTAGATAATGTCTTTTCACCTTTAAGCACAGGCCCCTCTGTGCTTTTTCTCTTTCCATTCCTATCAGTACTTCCTCCTTACCTGTGCGTGGTTAGAATGCCTTCCCACAGGGCCCCACAAGCACCTGACCACCCAAGAAGGGGGCCTATACCCTGAAATGATCTCTTTCTTTTTTAAAGCTCCATGTGCTGGTTTGAAACTGGTATGTATCCCAGAAAACTGGTATGTATCCCATGTTCTTCTAATCCAGTGTTGTGGGGGCAGACCTATTGTCAGGCGAGACCATTTGATTAAATTGTTTCCATGTAGATGCGACCCTGCCCATTCAAGGTAGGGCTTAATTCTTTACTGAAGTCCTTTAAGAAGGCATACAGAGGGAGAGAGATAAGAAAGAAAATACCCAGGAGATGCTAAGCCAAGAGATGAAATCCAGAGTTTGCCCCAGTGAAGCTAAGAGAGGACCCACAGAGGCCTAGAGAGAGAAATGCCCCAGAGATACTAAGAGAAGTCCCACAGGACACAGAGAGAAAGCCATTGGAATCAGAAGCTGAAAGCAATGAACCAGGAGCAAGGACCAGCAGATATCAGCCACGTGTCTTCCCAGCTGACAGAGGTGTGTCAGATACCGGCAGCCTTTCTTCAGAGTCCAGGTACCATCTTGTTGATGCCTTAATTTGGACATTTTCTGGGTTTTGGAACTATAAATTTATAACCTAATAATCCACTTTGTAAAAGCCAATCCCTTCTGATTTATTGCATTCTGGCAGCTTTAATAGACTGAAACACTCCATTTGCCTGGCAATAGATCCTCAGCAATATGGAGCAGGAGAGACTGCCTTGGACTTTGAGACCCTGGAGGGAGGGCAATTCTGCTGCTGTGCGTGTGTGTGCAGTGGCTGGCCTGGTACCCACCCTTCAATGCTGTCATGCCTCTGCCATCCACCCTCCTGCTGGCACATCACCACTTCCGTTCTTGAACTTTGGCTTTTGAGGGGATATTTGAGAAGACATGACCCACCAGTAAGTCAGCCTCTCTGTGTGTCATGCTCTGATCTCATGCAACATATAGACAGTGGTTTTTTGCTTCATTTTTGAGAATTGGCCTCTACCTCGTGCTTCCAAGAACAGAGGAGTGGAAACAGTAATTGAGTCCCTGTATTGCTCCCCTGAGACCAGTCACTTTGCTTTGTCCCTTGTGCTGTGACTTTTCTCTGCTTCCTTCCCCCATAACTGCAGTGTCCTCAAATACCTCTCAGGTCCCTGCAATTGCAAGATGCATGCCTGGGACACCAGGTTAGTGTTGCTTAAAAACATTGACGCTACACTGGAGTATCTGCTCACTTATGCTCTGGAATTTGCCACACTGAGGTACTTGAATTCCCTGAATCCAGACATTATCACTCTATGACTTTACTCCATTGGTTCCTTCCACTCCTTATCCATCTTCTCAGACTCCATGCCTATTTACCAGCCTCATGGAAACCTACCTTGACCCTCAAGGCTGACACCAGTCCCTCTAGCATACACTGTTTGTGCCCTGAATTTACATCTGTCAGAATTTTTACCATTCTGGCAAGTTTTGCTTTACTTGTCTCACTCCTCCCCTAGAGAACAAATCCATCAGCACATTGTCAGACCTGCATTTGTTGACAAAAAGGTTGAATAATGCTGTATCTGTGCATGTTCTACTCTCTGCACTTCTCCTTCCCTTCCATATGAGCTGAAATATACTTAAGACACTCGAATTTATGCTGTCAGAGTTTCAGATCCAGCTTTCTGTGGCCTCTGCTGTGGGCTGTCCTCAACTCTCTATCTCCCTGGCTTGGAATGCAAGATCTGAAGTGGAGTTGGAAATGAGACCTTGTCTTGGCTAAGCTCTAGAAGAATCCCCAACATTTCTCAGTCATATCCTATTTCACTTAATGACATTTCATCTGCTGCCTATCTAGGCTGTCAGTTTCTCCAGTTGAAGACCATTTGGGATCCAGTAGCCAGAGCAACCAAACACAAGGGATTTAAATGTGCAGACATTGGTCAGAACAGTTGCCTTGAGGAAATTTGCATGTGTTATTTACCCAACCTCTTCTTAAACAAGTACCCCTTATTCTGTGTTACACCCCACAGAAAATTGCAGGAATGTCACTTCTCCCCATTACTGACCCAATGCATGGTCCCTGAAGGTAGCCTTAGAAATGCTTGGTTGGCTGCTTTTCTTTTTTTCCTTTGACTTTCTGGGAAATCCTGGAAAATGCCAGCAGAACAGCATCACAAAAGACATGCGCTAAGGACCTTCCAAGCATCTCACACCCCTGAGTGCTGCTGTGGGAAAGCCAAGGGGCAGACTGCATATCTGGCTCCAAACTGTGCTTTATTATACTAGCAAGATAGATAAATGTTAGGCATCTTTGAAAACTAAAGCAATTAATATTGTTCCAAAGACTGACAATAACTGGCTTATTCCTCCTCATTTTTGTCCAAGCTGCAGGTCCCCCATTCTCCAAGATGGACGAGGAGAAGAAGCAGTCATGCCAGCTTCCAGGATCTTTCATGAGTCATCAGCTGGAGATCAGGAACCCAGAAGTTGGGAAGGATTGTCTCCTCCACTGCTGGCTTGCTGCTTGGGTTGCAATGCTGCCTTCACTCTCCCCTCAATCATGGGCTACCACAACATACACCCATGTATTTAGACATCCTCCTTACCTCATAAGTCTGGCCTAGCAGAATCAATCAGCAGAATCGGGTTGGAGATGCAGCACTTTTGTTCTTGATGCTCTAACCAGATTTATGGGAGAAATGCCAAGAATTCCCTTCCAATCCCTCTTAGTTCCTAGCTCTCTGAGGCCAGGGACAAGGCATTTAATCTCATAGGCCCCTGTTTTCTGCATCCTTACAAAGGAAGTCTCTCAGAGTACACATCTCAAAGTCTGTGAGGACCAAAACAGATATTTATGGGAAAATACTTTGTAAACTGTAGATCAGAGGATCTTAAATTGTGGTCTGTGGAACCCAGGGATCTGAGAGGTCAAAAAAAGTTTTTTAATAGCAATAAGATTGTATCTGCCTTTTTCACCAGGTTGACATTTGTACTGGTGTACAAAAACAATCGTGGGTAAAACTTCTGACTCCTTAGGACTAATCAAGATAGTGGCACCAAACTATACTAGCAGCCGATATAGTCTTAATCTCTTTGCACTTGCAGGAAAAAATGCCAACTGAATTAAGAATATTTTTGATTAATTAGTAAAAATTATTGATTTTATTTAATCACAATTTTCTAGTACAAATTCTTTTAATATTCTATGTGATGAAATGGGAAGTACATAGAAAACATTTATGCTGCATGCTGCATACTAAATTCAACGTTCATGCCAAGGTAAAGGAGTTGTGTGATTATTTGAGTTGCCAGATGAACTAGCCACTTTTTTCATGGAATGCCATTTTTACTTGGAAGAATGACTGGCAGACAAACTATGGCTATTCAGACTTAAGCATTTGGCAGACATTTTCTCATATGGACTGAAGTGAGTCTGTAACTTCAAGGAAAATAAATGACAACATTTGTTACTAATAACATTTGAGCTTACAGGTGAAAATTAGGATTTTGGAAAATTTCAATTTACCCTCCTCAGTTTAACAGTGAGCATCCTGAAGCTTAAAGACTTTTCTCTTGAAATTGGTGATGATATTAACATGTGATCTTTTGAATCGCATAATGAAATGTTTCAGCATTTGGAAAACCTGCATAACTCACTTAACTAATATTTTCCAAGTGATAAATGCTTGATGCTACAAAATCAATCCCAAGTAACAGATCCATTCAAAGGGCAAGATTTTAATGTAACAGTATGATTTTAATGTTAGATTAATGCAAGATTTGGATGTGACAATATCTGAGACATTTATTAATAAGGTTTTAGGTTCCACATTGCAACAGATCTTTAAGAAACTACCACTGGTCAAGTTTTGGTGTAGTATCAAAGAAGAAAGACCACAATTTTCTGAAAAGCTTATTTTAATACTCCCTTTTCCAACTACTTACTTACTTCAAGCAAGCAACATATCACAACAGATTAAATGGAGAAGCAGATACGAGAATCCACCTGGATTCTATTAAGCCAGATAGTAAAGAGTTTGAAAAAAATGTAAAATAATTCCACTTTTGTCACAAATTTTTTCTTTGTTGTAAATACTAATCTTTTTATAAAATGTATTTATATTAGCATGTAATGGTTTTATTATTGTTTTTTAAATTAATAAATATTTTAAAAATGTTATCAGTTTTAAATTTGTAATACGGTAAATATCGATAGATATTACCCACATTAAAATAAACTCTTTTCAGGCCTTTTTAGGAGTGTAATAGGTTCTTAACACCAAAATCTTTGAAAAACACTTCCATATAGCGCCGTATAAATTTCAGGAGCATATTTTTGTTTTGCTTTTTGTATTTAAATCATTATTACTCCTCCAATTTTCAAAACAGATTTCCAACAAGAGGCCTCAGACCACAGCCTTCTACTTTCAGGGAAATTGTTCCCTTGCCCACCTTCCCTTCTCTAGAGCAAGGCAGAGAGGAACTTTCTCGAGATAAGAGGATTCCAGAAAATCCTCCTCTACCAACTTGCCCTACCCGCCCCAACCAAATCTTTCTTATGAGGCTTTGCTGATGCCAGAAATTACACTCTTAAAGATGTATTCCTTAGTCTTGATTAAAAATTGTTCTCAGTGTCACTGAAATCTGCTGAAGGCCACTCTCAAGCAAAGGAGCTCCTCTGCTTTGTAGCAGGTAAATTTCTGCAGCCAACCATCCTGGGTTCAGGGTTTGTTTGAAAAAAAAAAAACACCATATAAATGTGGTTGTGACTTTTCCTAGCCAACTCTTCATTATAGTTGTACTGGTTTGCTAAAGCTGCTGAAATGCAATATACCAGAAATTGATTGGTTTTTAACAATGGAGATTTATTAGGTTATGAGTTACAATTCTAAGGCCAGGAAAAATGTCCACGTTAAGGCATCATCGAGAGGATATCCTCTCTGAGGAAAGGCTAACAGCATCTGGGGTTCCTCTGTCACATGGGAAGGCACATGGAGACATCTGCTGGTCCTTGTCTCCTGGGTTCTGGTTTCAATGGCTTTCTCCAAATGTCTCTGGGCATTTTTCTCTCTCAGCTCTTTGGTCTTTTACTCTTTTATCCTGTTCACAAAGAATTCCAGTAAAGGATTAAGATGCACCTTGAATGGAGAGGGTCACAGCTCAATTGAAATTGCCTAACCAAAAGGTCCCACCCACAATAGGTCTGCCCCCATAAGAATGGCTTAAAAGAACATCTATTCTGGAATACATAACAGATTCAAACCAGCACATGCTGGACAAAGCGCTTGTCCTGCCTTCCCCCCACCCCACTTTTCTGGGACTTTTCCCTACTTCCATCTCTTTCCTCATGTACTCAGGAGCAGCCATTTTGTATAAAATGAAACTGCCCTTCTGTTTACGACTGAATGGCCAATCAGAGCATGTCTCCATGATTTTTGGATGTGAGACCCAGAGTGAAATCAGTACCAAAGCAGTTGGCTAGAGCTATAATACATAAAACTTCATAGCCATTATTTTCCATGTTTTATGCCTCACGGAACAAGGAGTGAAGGAAACCAATCTCACCAAAAGATGGGAATGAAAAAGATGTATAGAGAGAAGCTGAGTTGAGAAATGGAAAGAGACACCTTCAGCATTCTAGCCTCTGGTTGTCAATTTCTCCTCTGAAGTCAATCATATGGCTTTGCATTTAATTCTTCTTGGGTTTCTGAGTATCCACCCCACACATTCTACCATTCTCCAATCCCTGACACTTGTTTCTTTGTTTAAGCATGTCTAAACTGCTAACTAGTGCCATTCTGGTACCCTTAACACAGTACATACTCAGGGGATAAGGTAGTTCCTTATGTTAAATAGATAACTTCGCATTTAATAGTGGCAGTGAATCAGATTGTCCTTGGGCTTAAGCAAAATATGCTTGTGAGAGCGTGTGTGTATGCGCATACAGCATGCATTTGAATTCTGATGTTATCTGACTCCACACAGTAAAACCCTTCGTGGCTGGAAATTGTAATTGTCCTAGTACTTTCAAAGGAGTCACATGTTTCCTTATTGCTTATGAAATTCAGAGCGAGTGGGTAGATGAAGGCTTGTTTTCCTGATTGCTTCTTTCATCTCTTTATGCGTTCAGAGAAAGCTCTTTCTCAAACTCAGAATCTTTACTGAGGATAGCAAAGTTATTCTATGCCATACAACTGAGTAGTTCAGAGTTATTAAACCTGAAGTTCATGTATAGAGTTTAGGGAGTCTGTGAATGAGTACAGGGAAAAAATTACCTCTTTATTTTCACTGATCTCTAACTGAAATGTATCATTTCCTTAAGTATTCATGTAGGCAGCAAATCACAGTAGTATAAACAGGACACACCTATAGAGACAATAGATATTTCCATACAATATTAAAATGTTGTAGATATCTTGAAATATTATTTGTGCTCATCATACTTCAAATGTGTAGTAGTTATTGGCTCCTCCTTCTACTCTTTCACACATATATTATTTTATTAAAAAATTTAATATTTTGGTGCTACATCTCTACTTGATGCATAAATGATGTGTTATGCATTTCCGAACATTATTCTAAGAATGAATTGATAGAATTTATCTAGGGGTTCCATGGCACACCACACCGTATGCTAGAACATTAAGAATTCCTGCTTTAATTCACCTTCTTGGATCAAGGTTACCATACAAGTAAAAATAGTGTTAAATAGTAGTAAAAATACTACAACTATCATGTCACTACTAAGTAGGCCAGACTTTATTTATAATATTATTCTGATTATCTAATACTAGATAATAAACCACTCTGAAAATTAGTGCTTAAAATAAACATATTAATTTATTTTGCACATGAATCTTCAATATACGCTGGGCTTGGTGGGGACAACTCCTCTTAGCCCCACATGGACTCAGCTGGGGAAGTTGGCCTTAATTGAAAGATCCACTCCCAAGGTGGCTCACTTACCAGGCTGGCAGGTGGGTGCTGACTACTGGCTGAGAGCTCAGCCAGAGGACTCATTCTCCAGTTGGGCCTCTCCACTGGCTGCTTGGGCTGCCTAACTTCATGGTGGTGGGTTCCAAGCGAGTATTCCAAGATAAAGGGTGCCACCAGCCTCTTTGTTTTTT
>PVIY010050022.1:0-16426 GCA_004026745.1 Myrmecophaga tridactyla
AACAGTTAGGCAAGGGCTTGCCTGATCAGATAATTGGGCATTGTCATTTGGCCAAGTTGACACCAGAACCTAACCATCACAACAGCAAAATTTATGGACTGCAGAAAAGCAATGCTAAAAGGGCAATGTATAGCTCTAAATACATACATTTAAAAAAACAAGAAAGATTTCAAATAAGAGACATAGCCTCAAGACAGAAGAACTAGAAAATGAAGATCAAACTAAATCCAAAGTGAGGAAAATGAAGAAGATAATAAATATTAGAGTGGACATAAATTATATAGAGAATTTAAAAAATGGAGATAATCAATGAAACCAAAAGTTGGTTCTCTGAAATGACTGATAAAATTAATGAACCTTTAGCTATACTGACAATAAAAAAAGAGAGAGAGAGAGAGAGAGGATGCAAATAACTAAAATCAGAAATAAAAGGAGGGAATTACTATGAAACCTACAGAAATAAAAAGGATTATAAGAGGATACAATGAACAACTATAAGTCACAAATTAGATAACCTAGATGAAATGGACAAATTCTTAGAAACACACAAACTATCTATACTGACTCAAGAAGACAAAGACGATCTCAACAGACCAATAACAAGAGACTGAATCAGTAATCAAGACCGTCCCCACAAAGAAAAGCCCAGGACCAGATGGCTTAACTAGAGAATTTTACCAGACATTCCAAGAACAATTAACACCAATCTGGCTCAAACCCTTCCAAAAGAAATAGAGGAGTAGGGAACACTACTTAATTCATTCTATGAGGCCAACATCACCCTAATGCCAAAGCCAGATAAAGATACAACAAGAAAAGAAAATTACAGATCAATATCCTGCATGAATATGGATGCAGAAGTCCTCAATAAAATACTAGTAAACCAAATCCAACAACTCATTAAAAGAATTATACACCACAATCAAGCAGAATTAAAAATCCAGGCATGCAAGGATGGTTCAACATAAGAAAATCCAGTTAATGTAATATACCTCAGTAATAGAACAATGCATGAAAACAACATGATCATCTCAATTGATGCTAAAAAGGCATGTAATAAAATCCAGCACCCATTCTTGATAAAAACACTTAGAAAACTAGAAATAGAGGGAAACTTCTTTAACATGACAAAGGGTATTTATATTAAAAAAAAAAAAAACAACCCACAGCTAACATCACATTCAATGATGAAAAACTGAAAGCTTTCCTTCTAATATCAGGAAAAAAACACTGTTACTCAACTGGAATTCTATCCAGAGCAGGTAGGCAAGAACAATTGAAAAAGGCATCCAATTGAAAAGTAAGAAGCAAAGTTTTCACTATTTGCAAATGACATGATCCTCTATATACAAAATACTGAAAAATCCACAGCAAAGCTACTAGAGCTATTAAATGAAATCAGCAAAGTGGCAAGGTACAACATCAATAAGCAAAAATCAGTTGTGTTTCTTTACACCAGTAATGAACAAATGAAGAGGAAATCAAGAAAAAATTCTATTTAAAATAGTAAGTAAAATAAATATCTAGGAATACATTTAGCTAAGAATGTAAAGAACTTATACATGAAAAAACTGCAAAATATTGATTAATAAATCAAAGCAGTCCTAAGTAAATGGAAGAACATTTTGTGTCCATGGATTGGGAAACTAAATGTTGTTAAGATATATCAGTGCTACCCAAAATGGTTTACAGATTCGATGTAATCCCAATCAAAATTCCAACATTGCTTCAGTTTGCTAAAGATGCCAGAATGCAATATACCAGAAATGGATTGGCTTTTATAAAGGGTGTTTATTAAGTTACAAGTTACAATTCTAAGGCATGGAAATGTCCAATCATGGCACGCAACCAAAGAATACCTTCTTGGAAGAAAGGCTGATTTTCTCTGTCCAGGGTTTCTCTGTCACAGGGGAAGGCACATATCAATGTCTGCTGTCCTTCCCTCCTGGCTTCTAGTTTCAAATGGCTTTCCAAGTTCTGGCATCTCAGGGGCCTTCTGGCATCTTCTGCATCTCCAAATGTCTGTGCTCTCTGTGTTGCCTCTTTTAAGTTCTCCCATAAACTAAATAAGACCCATCTTGAATGGGCGGGGTCACATCTCCATCTAATCAAAAGGTCCCACCCACAATTAGATGGGTCACATATCCAGGAATATACCCAATCAAAAGATCCCACTGAACAATAGGTCTTCCCCCACAACCTTGAATTAGGATTAAAAGAACATGGCTTTTCTGGGGTATATAACAGTTTCAAACCAGCATGAACCAGTTTTTCATGTATAAGTTCTTTACATTCTTAGCTAAATATATTCCTAGATATTTATTTTACTTACTATTTTAAATAGAATTTTTTCTTGATTTCCTCTTCATTTGTTCATTACTGGTGTAAAGAAACACAACTGATTTTTGCTTATTGATGTTGTACCTTGCCACTTTGCTGATTTCATTTAATAGCTCTAGTAGCTTTGCACCAATGGAAAAGCCAATCACCAAATTTTAGGAAGGTAAGGCACCCCAAATTGCCAAAACCATCTTGAAAAAGAAGAATTTGGAAGACTCCCACTTTCCAATCTTAAAACTTATTACAAACCTACAGTAATCAAAACAGTATGGTACTGGCACAAGGACAGATATAGAAGACCAATGGAATTGAATTAAGATTTCAGAAATAAACCCTCACATCTATGGCCAATTGATTTTTGGCAAGGGGCCAAGTCCACTAGTTGGGGAAGAGTCTTTTCAACAAACAGGGCTAGAAAAACTGGATATTCATATGTGAAAGCATAAAGGTGGACTCCTACCTCACACAATATGCAAAAATTAACTTGAAATGGAGAAAAGATCTAATATAAGAATCCAAACTATAAAACTCCTAAAAGAAAACATAAAGAAGCATCTTCAGGATCTTGTGTTAGTCAATGATTTCTTAGACTTGACACCAAAAGTACAAGCAACAAAAGAATAAATAGATAAATGGGACCTCATCAAAATTAAAAATTTGGGGGGCATCAAAAGACCTCATCATGAAAGTAAAAAGGTAACCTACAAAATGGGAGAAAATATTTGGAAACCACATATCAAATAAGGGTTTAATATTCAAAATATATGAAGAACTCTTACAACTCAACAATAAAAAGGCACACAACCCAATTAAAAATGAGCAAAAGATGTGAATAGACGTTTCTTCAAAGAAGATATACAAATGACCTAAAAGTACATTAAAAGATGCTCAAAATTTTAGCCATTAGGGAAATGCAAATAAAAACCACAAAGAGATACCATTTCACACCCACTAAAATGGCTACTATTTTTTTTTAATGGAAAGTAACAACTGTGAAGAGGAGCTAGAGAAGTAGGAATCCTCATTCACTGTTAGTAGGAATGTAAAATAGTACAGCTACTGTAGAAATAGTTTGGCAATTCCTCAGAAAGTTAAGTATGACATTACCATATGACCCAGTTTTGACTTCTCAGTTAATACCTCAAATAATTAAAAGCAGGGACTCGAACAGATATTTGTACACCAATGTTCATAGCAGCATTGTTCACAATTGCCAAAAGATGGGAGCAACCCAAGTGTCCATCAACAGATGAATGGATAAACAAAATGTGGCATATATATACAATGGAATGTTATTCAGCCACAGAAAGGAATGATGTCGTCGTACATGCGATAACATGAATGAACTCTGAAGACATCATGTTGAGTGAAAGAAGCCAAATACTGTATGAACTCACTGATATGAAATAATTAGAATAAGCAAATTCATAGGATCAGAAACTAGAATATAGGTTACTAGGGGCTGGAGTAGGGGTAGGTAACATAAAGTTAACGCTTAATTGGTATAGAATTTCTGTTTGGGATGATGGAATAGTTTTGGAAACAGATGGCAATAATGGTACAACGATATTGTGAATGTAATTAACACCACTGAATTTCATATTTGAATGTGGTTAAAAGGGGAAACTGTAGGTTGTATATATGTTCCTAGAGATAAAAAAAAACAGGACTACAACACAAACAGTACACCCCAATGTGAACTATGGACTATGTATATTAATAGTACAATTACAATAACATTTTTTCATTAATTGTAGTAAAGATATAACACTGATGCAAGGTGATAAAAATAGCGAAAACTGGGGGGAGGGGAGAATTTATACTGGAATTCTGTGTTTTCTGCACGTATTTTCTGTAAACCTAGAACTTCTCTAATAAGAAGAAAAGGGTACCTGTTAAAATGCATAGTTTTGAGTTCCTCCCAGACTTGCCGAATCAGATTCTGGGAGTAGAATTTAGGAATCTGCATTCCAGGTGATTCCATTGCACAATAAGTTTAAAATCACTAAAGAGGATGCTTAGTGATCACTTTAGTTACTTCAGCCATACTGTCCTCTATTGTTCTCCCCCAGGAAAAACAAAGGAATCAAAGGTTAAACAGAAATCCGAGCTAATTCTCAAAGAAAAAAAAAGAGTCAAAAGGAAAAAGACATCTAAGGAAAAGAATCTAGAGATAACAGCAGAACTGAGCGGGCCTGATGTCATCGACTCTGAGGAAATGGAAGATACCTCAGATAAAGGTTCCTTTCCTTCCAGCTACATTAAAGAGGACCCTGGGCTTTCTCCCAAATATGATGCCCAGGAGAGCCAAGTTTCTGTAGCTGAAAGATCATCACCTACCCAGACTGTCACTGGAAATATGGAACTTGAAGGAGAGAGAAACTGTGAGGACCCTTCCAAGGTAGGAGCTGATATTCTCCTCTCAACCAGAGAGGGTTCTGTCCTCGCTGGTGCAACCGCAGATGTATGTATATTGCAGTTACTGAACCATCTCTACTACATAATGGTTTTATTTTTTCTGTTTTGGTACCTTCTGACTCTTTTAAGAAGCCAGACTAAGTATAGATACAGGGTGGCAAAGCCCCTCTGAAATGATGCATTCTGTGAGGCCTCTTAAACTGCCAGGGCAAATATCCCACTCCCTTAAAGGAGGGTACTTTGCTGTAAGTTGGCAAAACACCCATCTGTGAGAGGTGCAGGTCTCACAGTTGCAGTGAAAGATGGATACTGACCATCAGCACCAAGCACATATCCTTGACTTGCCTTGGAGCTCATCAGCTTTTCACCATTGCTTGCCACCCAAAGGCCATGGAAATTCCTCCTTTTCCAATTTCCTTTCCTGTAGCACCCAGCTGGACCACATACAGTTTATACATGCTTACCTGCTTTTACAATGCATGTGAAAGTCACATAGTTCCAGGGGCCTTGCTTCTAATGTCAGGCATTTTAGAGAAAACTGAGTATAAGGAAAATTATTCTTGAATTTCCCTGCAATTAACAAAAAGTATACCATATAAACACATCATCTCTCAGAACAGTACATCAATTTTTTCTCTACTTTTAGAATAGATCACTATTTCTTTCACTGAGATGAAAGTATTGAATTCTATTTAGAGGCCTTATTGTACCCCCATAAAAGTATCTTTAAATACTAGAAACACCAACAGCTAAGCCACTATGTTTAATCTGCACAAAATACATAGCATAAATGGTGGACCTCTGCTGAATCTCATGTAATCTTTACAACCACACTTGTGAGCCTAGTATAATTAGCCCCATTTTACAGATGTGGAAACTAAGGCTCAAAGGAGGTAATATCAGTTGCCAGAAGTTATACAACCATTGAGTGGTAGAGCCAGGACTTACACTCAAGTCCTTGAGTACAAATTCAGAGCTCTTGTCATTATTTTATATTATTATCTACTTATTGATTTTACAGGCCATGGTCTTCCAAAAGGATTTCAGGAGTTTTTCCCCTATCTCAATCCTTCCACCCCCATCCTAGCTACCTACAATATGGAATTCTGCTCTGCACAGGAGATGAACATTTTAATCTATGGGCACAACTTTCTGTGCCTACTAGATCATCAACATTTCTTAGATTTATCTTCAATCCATTGGACTCTGCTGCCTCTACGAAAGCTAAAAAGCAACGAATTTCACCCCAAGTTGGATATATATAGTTCCCATGGAAGAGCTGTCTCTCAAGTTTCTCCTCATGGACATATTTATGGCTGAGGAGGAGGCATTAGGGAGAACAAAGGATGCTAAGATGCCCTTCACATATATTCAAAGAAAAACCCTTCATTGAAAAAGACAATGTGTACAGGATTGCATATTAGACAAACACATCTATATCTAAGACTGCCCCTGATAAAATAGCTTTTACCTAGAACCATGTTCTCATCCCTGGCTTCACATTAGAATTATCTGAGAGGTTTTTTAAACACCCCCATCAGGACCTCAACCACCACCACCACTACCACCAGGCCTTGTCTCCTAGAGCTTCTCTTTCAATTTGTCTGGGATGAGGCCCTGAACTCAGGTTGTTTTTAAAATTTCCTTGGACAATTCAAAAGTGCAGCTAGGATTGAGAACTCTAGAATGGATATTTACATTGGCACATTCACTATTTCAATTAACCCTGGGAACAGCAGCTCCATAAGGAAGATGATACCAGAGAAATTAATTCCCAAATTCCAAAGCTAATAAGAGAAAGACTTGAATCCAGGTAAATCCAACTCCAAGGCCCAAGCTGGTGCTGCTAGAAATTATGTGACTATGGTTAGACTGTGGAATTTACTTTTTGATTCCATCTCTGATTACTGATCACATTGCTGGGGTTGGGGAAAGCTCACGGCCGAATCAAATTTACCCTTAATTACAATGCTGTCACTAACTCTGGTTTCTTAGGCCCTCCTGGCTAAGAGGGAGCAGGAAAAAGCTTTCCGGGACAGGCTGCGAGCAGAGAAGGCTGAGATGAGACGGCTGGAGGTGGAGAGGAAGAGAAGGGAGCAAGAAGAGGAGAGGTGGCTCCAGCAGGAACAGCTGGAGAGGGCAGAGAAGATGAAGGAGGAGCTGGAGCTGGAGCAACAGAGACGCATAGAGGAGATCCGGTGGGTCAGGCAACCAGAGACTCCACTTCCACGGATGTTAGGAAGCAGAAGAAAAAGGCAGGGGTTGACCTCTCCTCAGGCAAAGTTGGGTTCTGAGACTCATGCCTCAAAGTTAAATAGCATGTTTCATTTTTCTTCATCTCTACTATCCTAAGAGCATGTCTTGACTATAGGGTTATTCAAGATAAAAGTTGATGGGAACTTCTTGGGAGGGCTTGGAGATTCAAATCTAATTTGTTGGGCCCTGCCACATGGTCAGCATTGTGCTAAGCCTTTTCACAGGCCTTAGATTACTTAATTTAATCTTCACAACAATCTTGTGAGGCAAGAGTTTCAAAATCCATTGTATAGGCATACCTCAGAGAATATTATGAGTTAGGTTCCAGACTGCTGTAATAAAGTGGGTCACACAAATTTTGGTTTCCCAGTGCATATAAAAGATATGTTTACACTATACTATAACCGATTAAGTGTGATAAGTATAACATTATGTCTGAAAAAAAGTGTAGATACATTGATTTTAAAATACTTCATTGCTAAAAAATGCTAACAATCATTAAAGCCTACAGCGAGTTATGTTTTCGCTGGTAGAGGGTCTTGCCTCTATGTCGGTGGATGTGGACTGATTAGGGTGGTGGTTGCTAAGGGTTGGCATGGCTGTGGCAATTTCTTAAAATAAGACAACAGCAATTTGCCACGTTGACTTTTCCTTTCAAGAAGGATTTCTCTGAAGTATGTGTGGCTCTTCCTTTTATTTGAACACTCAGAGGTCATTGTAGGGCTTTAACTGTCCTAATTTCAATATCATTGTATCTCAGGGAATAGGGAGACCCAAGGAGAGGGAGAGAGACCAGGGAACGGCCTGTTGTGGAGCAGCCAGAACACACATAACGTATCAATTAAGTTCACTGTCTTAAATAGAGCACCAAGACAATTACAATAGTAATATCAGAGATCACTGATCATCATAACATATATAATAATAATAAAAAAATTTTAAATACTGCAAGAATTACCAAAAAGTGACACAAAGGCACAAAGTGAGCACGTTGTTGGAAAAATGGTGCCAATAGACTTGCTCAGTTCAGGGTTGCCACAACCCTTGAATTTGTAAAAAAAAAAATGTACTATCTGCAAAGTGCAATAAAGTAAAGCACAATAAAATGAGGTATGCCTGAATAAGAATGGAAAATGAAGCTCTGAGAATTTAAGGCCCCTACCTCAGAGGACAGAACCGTGTACTCAAACTTAAGGTTTCTAGTTCCAAGCCCACTGTGTTCTTGCTTCTGCTCTGCAATACTGGCTTTCCTTGGAAAACCAAGTCTCCTCTGAATAGGATGCTCTGGTTGGCCTGTAGGCTGTTTAGCCTGTAAATGGCAAATCTCCATCAAGGACATGCCTTTTGGCTTGTCTTACAAGAATGCACCAATGTTTTCTGCCATTTCCCTGACCATCTTGTATGTTTTCTCAGTTTAAGGAAGCAGAGACTCGAAGAAGAACGCCAGAGACAAGAGGAGGAAGAAAGAAAGCAGTGGCTCCAGTTGCAAGCGGCCCAAGAGAGAGCCCGACAGCAGCAGGAAGAATTCCGGAGAAAGCTGCAAGAGCTGCAGAGGAAAAAACAGGAGGAGGAAGCCAAGAGGGCTGGTGAGGGAATTCTTGAGCTCTCTGCATCTCTCATCTACCTGGGACAGAAATGTTTTTCCCTTCTGTGGGATGTTCATTTAAATCTCCACAAAGTTATTCCTATCCTACATTTTAGTGTGTGAAGCACTGTAAATGTATAAGCTATTTTTTCTAAGTAATTACTATGTGTGACTATAGTGAATTGAGACAGATCAGATTAAGAAAAGAAAGACTCACTTCTGAAAATAATTCTTGGATCCCATACCCAATTCAGGAATCTCCTGAACCGGGACCTTGCCCCCTCCCTTTGCCCTTTGCCCAGGAACTGCCTACGTTAGAAAAATTAGCCCTGCTCCTTCCTTCCTTCTCCAGTTGATGGAAACAGAATCACAAACTTCCAGACAGCTTTAAGGCAGAATTTCAGGTGTTTATGCACAGACTCTCTCCAGCCTCACTTTTGAGGAAGAGGTAGGAACTTCAGCAGATGACACTCGGTAACACACTTCCTGGTTCTGGCTCGAGACAGGTTAGTGCAGCTGAGTGATGACCAAATTTCTCCAGTCCTGGATGTGACACCCTTCCCCAACCCAGCCATACCATCCCATGAGCACACTAGGCTCTAGAGAATTCTTCCCCAAGGTTTTGTATTAATTGCATAGTGCATCACACATAGTAGGTGCTTGGTAAAGGGCTCTTAAATTAGTAAATTAATCCCAAAGTAATCCCTGCAGATGATGTCGCAGCCAGCTGGTAAATTGTGGAACTTCTCACACCCAGTGCGAGTTATATATCCAAGAATTTTTCTCCCATATTGAGATCCGTACTGAGCCAATCCTCTTTTCTATTTTAAAGAGGCAGAGAAGCAAAGGCAGAAGGAATTGGAAATGCAGTTAGCAGAAGAACAAAAACGCCTGTTGGAAATGGCTGAAGAAGAACGGCTACAATATCAGCGACAAAAACAGGAAGCAGAAGAGAAAGCTCAGCTGGAGGCAGAGGAGGCAAGGCAAAAGAAAGAGGAAGCAGCAAGGGTAGCTCTGGAGGAAGCCATGAAACAAGCCCAGGAACTAGCCAGGTACCGGGTTATCTGGGCAACAGGTGCCACAGGGAGATGGCTTGAGGGGCAGATGGCCTGGTGCTAGAACTTGCATTGCACTGCCTTTGGACAAGTCAAGTTTTCCCACTTCCCAAAAGCATGGTTTGGAAGAACTAAAAAATAGACATTCCTCTGCTGCAGACATCACTTCTTTCATGGCTTATAGTAGAACTTATATATGTGGATTAGTAGTATATTGAAGTTGGTAGGGAGTTTAGAGATGGGAAAATAGAGTCCCAAAGAAGGGAAGGATCTCTGTCAAGGCTAACAGTGAGTTAGAAACAGTGTAAAGTCCCCTGATTCTGAACCCACTGCCTTTGTCAGTAAGTGTTTACTGGGTGCCTATTATGTGCCAAACACTGAGATTGGCACTGGGAATCCTAGAGTAAGCAAGACAAGGTCTCTTCTCCCATGGCATTTACATTCTAGGAATGGGGTTAGCGAGACAGACTCTAAACAGAGATAGTTTAGCTGGCAATAAATGCTGTGCAAAACATTTTAAAAGTAGATGTGATCGGCTCGTAGGCAGCTTATTTTAGATTGATTGGTCGGGGCAAGGCCTTTCAGAAGTGATATTTAAGGTGAGACCTGAATGACAAGGAGTCAGCTACACGAAGATCTGGGAGAAATTATTTCAGCAATTAAAACTGCAAGTGCAAAGGCCAAAAGAGATGAATGAGGCTAGCATATTGGAGAAATAAAAGATAGTCAACATGGCTGGAATGAAGTGAACAAAGAGGCAGATAAGGTCAGAGAGGTAGGCTGAGACCAAATCTCACGAAGAACATGTTAAGAGAAATAGTCATCAAAAGCCAAGAGCATATCTACCCCTATATTCTTCTACAATAGTAATGATCTTTGTATCTTTCTAGTAATAGAATTTCTTTAGTAATGTGGTTTCGATCAACTTCTTTTAAAAACTGGGTCGGTCCTCTGTAGTTGCTTTGTCATTAATTTCCCTTCCTAAGTTTGAAAGTGACAATTTACCTTCCTAAGTTCTATAGTGCTATCAAAAGTGAAGGGTAAAATGGAAAAAACAGAAAACAGCTTGATTCCAACCTTAATTGTAAGCTCTTTTCCCCTTGAAATATACCTTCCACATTATAAGCCTAATCTTCAGGAATGTAAACGTCATGGGAGGAGACCTTGTCTGTCTTAAGGGACAGAAAAGAGAAGAGACCAGACTATTCTGTTTCAAAGTTTGCCATCAACCTTGAGGTGTTGTTTCTCCCTTGGACTTTCTTCAATTTCTTATGTGAATTATAAAATGGAACACTAGGAAAGTCAATTCAATTTCAAAATTATGTGTTGCATTTATTATAGCAATAGGGCTAAGTTCATACAAAACTTGAGACCACAAGCTAGCTATTGGTGTCCCAACTCTCCACACACAAAAAAAAACCAAGTCATAGGACTTGGTTAGTTCAAGTGAAAGCAGAAAACAAAGTAACTAAAGGGATGCACAAGTGGCAGAGCATCTCTACTAAGAGAACTTTATGTGTATTGACTTAAACTTCATCCTCATTTGTGTGACCTTGGCCCAGGTACTTACACTTCTGGGCCTAGTTCCTCTTCTCAAAAACAAGGAAGTCCATTCCAGCAATACATGTTAAAGGACTGTGAGCTGTGCCTTTCCTTTCCTTTTTTTTTCCAAAAAGAGGCCCATGATACTCTATACCTCTTAGGTAAATTTCCTAAATGAACAAGTCCCAAATGAATTCCTAAAATGCAAGTTCAACATTTGAATTTGATGACTGTTCAAATCCAAAGTTCTTCTAATAGCTTATAAAGACAATTTCTAGACTGCTTAATCAGTATTGAGATCGGGGGTTGGCTTGTCTCCTTAGGCAAAAAGCTGCTTTGGAGAAACATCTTCATTTCCATCAAGAGCTACTTAAAGAAGCCAGTGGCCTACAGTGGACACAGAATATTTCCAGAGCATGGGTCTACTCTTATTTCCAGTTCCTACAACTACCCAGGCCTTAAAGCTAGAAGAGAACTAAGAAGTAAGTGTGTTGGGGGTGGAGGTGAAGTTGAGAGGTGGAAGAAAGAGTAGTTTCCTTTTATGTAATAAAGCTCTACCTTGAGCCCAATGAATTCATTTCACGTGGTTCACCTGAACCTACACTTAAGATTTTCTCTACTCTGGGACCTCCATTCCCACCCAACTTCCCCACCACACACAGTTTGCACAACCCAGTTAAATTATTTATTCATCTAAATTCACATAAGTCCAGAAACTTAGGTGCCCTAAAACTGTCCACAATTTCATTTTGAAACACTAACATAGTCTTGGAATAGTGAAAGTGTTTCATTTCAGTAAGTTTGTGTGTGTCTGAGAAGAGTTACAGATAAATAGAAATTCTGTAATAAAAATAATTCTAAATTAGCTAAGAGGGGCTTGCTATTAAGAATATTGTAAATAGCTCTGAAAGGGCAAAACCATACAACCATTTCATCCTGAGTCTAATATTCACGTCTATTTAAAAGAAGGTATTTTTGTAACCACTTGATAAATATTCACGTAAGTAAAATGAGCTGTTTGTAAGGCTGTTTTCACACTCGCAAAGTTTAGATTCTAGAGCTGCACTGACGAACATGGTAGCCACTAGATTCATGTGGCTATTTAAGTTTCAGTTCTTCAGCCACATCAGCCATATTTCAAGTGCTCAATAGCCATAAGGGACTACCACAGTATATGTGACTACTACTACGCCATATCAGATAACACACAGAGCATTTCCATCATCAGAAAAAGTTCTATTGAAAGTACTGTTCTAAAGCCCTGAAAATTAAGAAGTCTTGAGGTTTTGCTCCTAACTGCACTTTGAAGAACTGGCCATGGATAAAATTTCCCTTTAAAAAAAAATCACACTAACTCTGTGTCAGGAAGATTAACTGTCAGTGAAATAATTTGCCTTTGTCTCTTTAATATCTAATAAATCTTTCAACAAAGGACTCGTCCTAGAATGAAGGTACTTAAAGAATAAGAGTTTTAGCAAACAAGGTATATGCCAAAAGTATGTTAAAAACAAGTTGTATCAGAAGCTGAATTTATTCAAATTTATTTTGGCCTTACCCTTCACTTCACTATTTATAGCTGAAAATTTAATATTTACAGGTAATTCCCTTCCATATCTCATTAATGATTGTAAAGTATTTACTTTGTACAGGAACTTCACCTCTACAGCCCAGAAGTTGAGCTTAATTTGGATTATGTATTGCTGTGTCAGCAGACTTGTTTAGATTTGATGCATTAATTCCTTGCTTCATGTAAAATTAAACAGAAATAAAATGGCCAAAATACTGAATATCAACTGTAATGAACTTAAATTTCACAAACTTTTTCTTAAGCTTGTTGACCATGCTTGCACGTCCACTCATTTCATCAATTCACTCAGTAATATTTAATCAGATAAGAAAATTCAAATAATTCAACCAAGAACAGAAGAAAGGACACTCAAGGAAAACATCCTTGTGGAGGAAATTACTGTTACTGACTTTTTCTCCCTTCTTATACAAATTCAGGATGCTGCAGTCAAGCACCAGGGAAGAGTGGCTAAACTAAATGTTCCCTCCAAACCTGATATTCTATTCAACTGTTGCTGTGAATGCCTGTTTTATCAGCACTAATTATATCAGAGAAGCAAAATTTGAAGTTAATCACAGCAGAATGCTATTGCTTTAGAAGACCCCAGTTGCCTAGTAGCTAAGATTCACTGCCTAATTGCTGAGAACTCAGAAATTTAAAGAGGCAAACAAAATTTAAGATACCTGACTACATATGCATGCTTCTGGTTAGCTCAAGTAGCCAATCAGGTTTGTTAGTCTGACAGCTATGCAAGTCATGAGAATTTTCTAAAAACAGGCCTAACTCCTAGCCTATTTGTAATGATAAATGTCAGGTGACAGCCTAACTTTAAAAGCTCTCATTTGCCTAGTCTATACAATGTATGATACAAAAAGCTTCAGTCAGGGTCAGATATAGGAATCCGTAAGGTGAAGTCAATCAGTTTTCAACAGCTGACTTAAGTAGGGTATGTCAACTATAACAATTTATAAAATCCTTAGATAGGTTTTATTTGTTCAAGTAGTCAGACGACAAAATATTTGGGATAATATGAAATTGATTCATGTGTATACACAGATATAGTGAATTCTGTGATTCCTTAAAGAGTTAAAAGGAAAACTTAAGCCTTCTGATAAGAACAAACTAATTTGGCATTTTAATTTTACATAGTTTAGGTATCTAAGATATAAAGAAATAAAATGGAAAACATAAACAGTATTTAATACACTAAACATTAACAAGCAGAGAACACTTTATAAATTGTCAGAGAGAAATGAAATTATCAATATAAACCAGTTAAGAATTTTTGGCATCCCCATTTATTCAAGATGATTGGGTAACTGAGTCATAATATGCACCATACAGGAATATCAAGTTTTTAAAAACAGGACACTAAGTATTTACGAAGATATTGTGACCTTAATTAAATTCTTGATCCAGAAGGCACTTCAGTAACTTTCAGTGCTTTAAAGTTATTAATGCTATCACTGTACAGTACTGAAGAAAAAAATTATGGGTACCACATACAAACAATATTTCCCAGTATTATGCAAGAAAATCTTATGTTTTAGGCCTTTTTTCTTTCTATACTATACAATTAAAAATAAAATGAACATTAGTACAGTTTTTACAAATATTTTGTTTATTTTAGTGAAGCTGGTACAGACAATGTCCATTTAAAACCCAAATCCCAGGCCAAAAAGTACAAATAAAATCAAAAAAGAGCAGTGTTCTGTTGTATATTCTGCATGTATATTCTGCATGAATAACTTTATTAACTGTTAGTGAAAATTAGAACTTTTCTGGGATCTTCTGACAAGATTGTTTATAATCTTAAAATGCCTTGTCTCTTCAATGAAACCATCTTTGGAGTTAGTCATTACTCCCACCATATTTGTCACCTTGATTCCAACTGGATATTCCTCATCTTCTGGTCCAGACCTTCAGATTTTAAAAGTAGATTCAAATTAAGGAAAGGTCATTTTTCCACAGTTCAGTTCTCTGAAAAACTTCCATCTCCCACTGAAAGTCATAGTCCAGGAGTGAAGCAATCACATGCTAGAACCTCAGGGCCAATTGGAAAGTCATTATGAACACTCTCATTGGTCGATCTTATTTATCACCACAAGCCTGAAAACACACAGTCCTGGAAAAGGTGACCTCTCTGTGCACATATGTAATTTTTTTAAAAGGAGAGGGCAATATGAAGGGGGCTGAGTCTTGATCACCAAAATCAGCACAATGAAAACAAACAATAATGAATATTGAGCACTAGAATTCAAAATACCAGATGTTTTAAAGAGATGGGGTGCCAGTTTTCAATTCCGTTTTGAACACCACATTACAAAAGAACTATTTTTAAAAATAAAAAAGGATTAAGGGAAAAGAAAAAAAAAATGAAAGAATCTCTAAACCGTTGAATGACCCCCTGTTTGTTCCTGATATACTTCAATCACATCTTCTTCTTCCATTCCCAGCTGTAAGAGGAAAAGAAAAACATTATTACCGGCAGAATATAAAAGCACTAATTTTATTCTAAACTGCAAAAAAACAGAAAAATGATCCATAGTTACACAACTCTAGATTAAGAATCCTGTTTCCTTCAATCTAAAGAACATAGAGGTATAATGTCCTTCTATTTCACAGACATGATTATTTATGTCTATGAAATAATTCACATCTTACTTTCCCAGGTCAACTTCACTTCCCAATTTGTTCATTATATAAAACTTCAGTGTTTTTGACAAATACCTTAAAGGAGTTTTAAATCTAACGAAATGTGTATTCTAAGTAACAGTTTTATGGCATATTTTCTAAAAAGCATTTTACTTCTAGATGTAACTACCTGATAGACTCTCATCTCCTTTCAAAAAACCTGATTTCACTTTGAAATGTTATGGTTTTAGTTAGAAAAATACTACTGAAGGATTTTCATTTCTAAGTGGTTTACTTTGTCATCTACAATTTCTTCTGGCAAAGAATTATTACTTTCTTTGAGAATGTACCAATACATCTTCTCTTATTCAATACCTCCAGTTTTATAAGCCATATTTTTCAGCCAAACTGTTCTCAATTCTTGCAGGGGAAAAAAAAGGGGATCCTTAAAAATTCCCTTACAGACTATTAAGTAAAATGTGTTCAATTATCTTTTAAGAATATGTTTTACATGCATTGAATATTCTGCCATTTTTTTCTTAAAGAATCTATTAACATGGCCATAGCCCAAATACCCCTAAAGAGTGGGATATGAAAGATCAAAGGTGATGGTGGAGTTATACAGAGAAGGTAGGGTTTTAAAAACGAATACAGTTGCTGAATCATTAAATTGAAATTTATTTTAGTCTCCAGTATCTTAGAGCAGTTAGAAGTAAAAACCTGAAATCGTGGAATTGTAACCCATATGAAACTCTGAGATCTGTTCTATTACTCACTGTTGTGCTGTGCTTTGAAATTTATTTGCTTTTTTGTATATATGTTAATTTTCACAAAATGAAAAACAAAAGTCGATTGTGATGATAAAAAAATATTTATGCCTTCTAGCCTCCTATATTCGGAGCAGCTAGAAGGAAAAATCTGAGCGCATCATATGGTAGCCCATGACAAACTCTGGGATCTGTCCTGTAACTACTTGTTGAAGAAGGCTTTGAAAACTAAAAAAATTAAAATAAATGAAAAAAAAAAAAA
>PVIY010050023.1:0-16421 GCA_004026745.1 Myrmecophaga tridactyla
GAGATGTGCCTGTGGCCAGCTCTTCTCAGTTCACAACAGTGATATTTTTAACAGTCCTGATTTGTAGTGTTTGCCGATTTCCGTGGTGTCAGATTCCAGGCGACTGTCGGATGTCACTGGCCACCGGCACCCCCCACCCATGGGGCACAAGCCCGGAGCCAGGCAGGGGCCCGGCGGGGGCAGCGCAGAGGTGGAGATGGGCTGGTGTCTGCCCGCGGGGCTCGCCCGCTCCTGGCACAAGCATGGACAGCTAACCAGGATGCGAGGCCCGCCGTGCAGCCGTGGCCCCAGAAGGGACCTTCTGTCCCCAGGGGCAGCTTGCCAGGGTCCCCGGGGCCCATGGTCGGGTCCCAGAGTTAAAGGGAGTGGAGGCACCAGACCCCAGAGTGCCCAGGAAGTGAAGTTTCTATTGTTTTGCCCAAACGGGGATTTCTGAGGTCACAAGGAAGGATTGTAAAGCTCGTTCCAAAGTAGAGGAGAAAACCGCGGGCTGGGCGGTTACTCGCACGACCACCAAAATGCAAACTCTGCTTTGTCCAAGGGTTTCACTGCTGTGAAAACATCTCCGATGGGATATATGGATTTTTATGCTACTTCTTCCCTGTTTTAGGAGGCAAAGCCACTGTTTGGGGTAAGTTTGCAACTAATAAAGCCCCGCCCCCTCGGTTTCCTCGAAGGCAGAGACCAGGAAGCCTTTGACCGGCAGTCGAAGTACCGCGGCTCCCTGACTCAGAGGAACCCTGACGGCAGGAAGGAGAAGGCCGGCCACGTGTTTGCGGTAACCTCTCCTCCCACCTCCGGGGGCGGCCTTTAAACTTCCGTGAGCCGGGAGACTGACATATTGCTAAGTCTTCTGAGTAAGGGAATTGAGATGCTTTAGCCAGAACCAAACCAGAGAATCCGAGCAAGAAGTCCAACGTGCGTGCGATGAATTAAAGGGAAATTGAAACCACTTTTACAGGGACCATCAAGCAACAAAAGAGGGCATGGTCAGTGATCGCCCATCCCGGGGCTGGTCTCAGCGTGCCGTCCCCAAGCAACGGGGACACACTGGGACCCACCCACGGGCCCAGGCAAGGCTGGGGCGCCCGGCTAGCTGAGCACAGGGAGGCCGCTGGCACCGGCGGCTGCGTCCGGACTCCGTGGGAGGGGGCTTCTCCAGGCCTGGGGGATACTGGGGGCGCCCCGTGGGGTTGTGTTTTCCCACCATGGGATCGCGTCCAGGACCCTTTCTGACCCCTGCTGCAGCTCGGGCTTTCCCAGGCAGGAACCCTGTCCTCTTGCGGTGCCCGCCTGCTGCACCCTCTGATCACACCCAGGACCTCCCCAGCGGGACTCTGCAAGCCCCGGGCTACGGCCGTGAGGGACACTCACCTCTTAGGCTCACGTAAGCCCGGCCTGTGGGAGCCCCTCAAGACACCCCTACCCCCTCCCGTGCCTGGCCGGGCTCGGCTGCAGACCCCAGGGCCCGCCCCGCCAGGATTCCTACTGACGAGGAGGATTCATGCCCCAAGCTAAGCTGCGCCGAATGCTTGCTACAATTGGGGCCGGGGGGTTGGGGAGGAGTTTCCCCCATGAGAAAGCTTAGAGGCCAGGTCGACCCCACATGCCCACCCTTTGCACCCCCTATGTGACAAGCTGGGCCGGGCGCCTCCGGGCTGAGCCCCACGACCTCCGGTCACAGCGCGCTGCCCTTGCTTGTGGGTATCTGTGCCTCCAGGGGGGCGGGGAGGGGGTGTCGTGTCGCAGTCCCCGCACCTGCCGAGCTCCTCCTGCCACCCCTTCTCCGCCAGCACGGAACGGGGTGCTCTGGCTTTGGGGGGCCACTGCGTCCTCCCCAAGAGGCCTCCAGGAGCTGGGCTCGCCGGCTGCCCCCCGCCCCGCGCACGGCAGCAGGAGCTCTCCTGGTCCTTAGACTCCACACCCGTGGGGTTGTGCAGCCAGCCGCGGGGGCTCTGGGGAGCTGCAAGCCCCAGGGTAAGGGCTTCGCAGACAGGAACTGATGCCCTCCCCAACACCCTCGCTGTTAAATGAGGAAACTGAGACCCAGAGACACGAAGCATCAAGCCCAAGGTCATAAATGGCAGCACCCCGACCTCGCAGAGCGCCAGCCTCAGCCCAAGCCCTGAATTTGCACATGTGCCGTGGCCCTCCCAGGGGCCTGTGTGTCAGGGGGCAGTGGGGACCTCAGGGACCCTGGCCCCGCATCCCCGCAGGCGCTGCCTTTAGCAAGGGCCTCAGGCTATGTCATGACAGTGTGAGCTCAGCTTTAGGAACCCAGCTGGGCTCAGGGCCACGGGCTTGAGTCGTTGAGAGGGGGGACTAGGCAGCCCCACCAGCGAGGGGACACGTGGGGCATGGGAACCTGAGAGCAAGATGCCCATGCTTGTTCTTCCTCGGCCAGGAACGAGGCCACCTGCGGCCCCAAGCCCAGTGCCACCCCCTCCCCACGGAGCTCCTGTGATGCTGAATAAGAAAAGTGCTTTCAAATTAGAATGCCTCCTTGTTGCTCAGAGCTTCAATTGTTCACCCCATTCAATGATGGCCGGTATGTTGGCCCAGGAATTCACAGGGTGGAGATCCAGGCAGAGAGGGGACGAGCCAAAAAATCATAAGGAAGTTGACTCATGCCCCGGAAAATGTAGAGGAAGGGTCTGACCAACATGTGCGAGCGTGTGTGTGTGTGTGTGTGTGTGTGTGTGTGTGCGTGTGTGCGCGTGCACACCTGTGTGTGTTTGTATCCCTCTGGGGTGGGTTCCTGTGTGTGTGTGTGCACACTGTGTGTGTTTGTATCTCTCTGGGGTGGGTTCCCGTGTGTGTGTGCGTGTACCCGTGTGTGTTTGTATCTCTCTGGGGTGGGGTTCCCGTGTGTGTGTGCGTGCACCCGTGTGTGTTTGTATCTCTTGGGCTTGTGCCCCATGGGGTGGGGGTGCCGGTGGCTGGCACTTGTCGCTTGTTGCTTGATGGTCCCTGTAAAAGTGATTTCAATTTTCCTTTAATTGATCACACACACTTTGGACTTTTTGCTCAGGTATTGTGCTTGTGTATCTGTGTGCAAGCCCATCTGTGCACACTTATGTATCTGTGTGCGTTTGTGCTTCCCAGAAACCCGTGATGACCCACCAGCCCTAAAGGGAGGCCCACTCAGAGCAGGACGAGCAGAAGCCCAGCACCTGTGCCCCATCACGGCCACGGCTTCCCTGCACTGCTCCTGCTCCCTGCTGGACGGCGTCCCCGTGAAGACACACCTGTCCCCAGGGCCCCACCGGGGAGGTGGTAAAGGCTCCCCCCGACCATCCCCACACCCAGGTCACAACTGCCCGCCTGCTCGGGTCTGTAGGAAACGCCTAAGCCGATATTTCCTTCCTTTAGGACAATGCTCTTTACATGTCTGAAGGGGCACACAGGCCTTTCTTCCCTGTGACCCTTTTACCCCTTCCACCCCCAGCTTTATCTTGCCTTCAGGAACGGAATGGAGATGGGGTGGCTCGGATGAGGCCCCAGGCTCGTGTGTGGTCCTGGCTGTGGGGGCTGAGCGGGAGCAGGTGTGGGCGTTTCTCTGTGGCTGTGACTGGAGAAGGAAACTGGGCGTCAGCACAGATGCCTGCACTGGTGACCAGCTGACAGCGAGGGCGGGATGGCACCCCCGCTGCTGCCGCACCCACGCCTCTTTTGCGAGTGCACCCACGAGCCCTGGCATTGGCTGACTGCTCCACAGCCGGGCTCCGGCGGCAGGTCCGAATGTAAATGCAGCTTTTCAGGGACTGGAACATGGGTTGATCTGAGTGGCTGGGCTTTGGATTCTCCAGGGATTCGTGGAAAACATATGTCTGCTGCTACTTCTCAGCATGGACGTCGGTCCAATGGCACAGCTCCTAATTCAGTGCTAGAAACTATTAAAGGATTCCTGGCTAGATGAAAGGGTGTCCGTTTCTTTTCTTATGTGTGCCCCTCCTTATTCACAAAGCAGATTCAAGTAAAGGGGAGACCCCAAGCGTCCCAGGCACCCTGGGTGCACTCTGAGAAAGAGCAAAGGAGGATGCAGACGCTTGAGCCTGAGGCCCTCACTAGCCATTTTCCTCCAGTACTCACTTGAGCACAGAGAACTTCCCACCCCGAATCAGAGCATGCAGTCCTCTTTCTTAGAATGTCCTTCTCAGGAGGCCCTAAACTGTTGCACATGCCCTCACTCATTCATTCGTGCATTCATTCATTCAGCAGCCTACCTAGCCTGCCAGCGCAGGAGGCCCAGTTCTCAGCACTCATCTCAGGGTCTTACCAAGCTTCTGAGGATGTGCATTTTCTCCCCAGGATGTGCGTTCTCCCCCCAGCCTCCTGGGCTGCTGCCCCCTCTTCCCCTGCCCTCTTGGCCTTGAATCTCTTCCCTAAGCCCCTCGAGCCCCACTGGAGCTGCAGCCCACGCAGCCCCGAGCTCCTCACCTTGGCTTTGTTCTTTCTCTGCCAGGACTGCGGCAAACAGCACCACAAAGCCGGTGGCTTGCATGTCAGGCATCTATTGTCTCACAGTTCCAGACACCGGAAGCCCAAAGTCGGGGTGAGGGCCGCCTCCTCCCCCCTCCTCCAGCTCCCTGTGGCCAGGCTTGTAGCCCCGCCCTTGTCTCTGCTCCTCCATCCTCAGGCAGTCTTCTCCCTGGTGTCCGTCCATCTGTCCAGATTCCCTGAGGACACCACTGTATGGGTCAGGGCCCACCCTAATCCCTTTGGCCTCATTTTAGTGCATCACTCCTTCAAAGACCCGATTTCCAAATAAGGTCACATCCGTAGGCGCTGGGACTTGACACACCTTTCGGGGGAACAAATTCAACCCATGACAGATGTTTGAGGGACAGCTCAAAGTCTGTCCAACCGAACCATAATCTTATCCCCCCAAAACTGTTGTGCCCACCCCACTGGTGTCACCCCCATCCTTCCAGGGACTCTTTCACCCCCACAACCCACCAGGAAACCTGGCTGCTCTCCCGCCAACCTAGACTCAGACTCCTACCAATTCCCACCATTTCCACCACCTCCACCCTCACTTTCTTTCCTTATTTGAAATAGAATTTAATAGCAGAGACTTTTGCTTGGTTATTGTCCACAGTGTCTGGACCTCATTTGGTATTGCCAATGCCTTCTGTCTCCGTTAGGGCACACATTATGATTTTACAACTTCATTTTGCCGCGTCCATCCCAACATTTCTACTCCCGGCATTGCACGTTGTCCAGTGTCATCACTGTTCTGAGAGCGTTGTTTTGACCCATGCGGTAGGTTGACACACGCACCCCAAAGAAAGACGAGCCCCTCATCTTCATCCATGTCCCTGTGGTGTGGCCCCAGTGTGAACAGGACCTTTTGAAGATGTCATTTTTAGTTAAGATGTGGCCTGACAGAAGGAGGAAGGCCTTATAAAGAAAAGAAACTGGAATCCAGAGGTCAGAGAAGGCCACACAGGAAGAAGCCAGAGTCAGCAGAAAGCCAGGAGAGGCCTCATGACGGGGGCAGGAGGCCAGCCACGGAACCCCAGGGACTGGGGCTGCCACGCAATGCTGCAGGGTTTGCAGAGGAAGCCTGGTGTCCTAGTTTGCTAGCTGCCAGAAAGCAATATACCAGGAATGGAACGGCTTTCTAAAGGGGGAATTTAATGAGTTGCTACTTTACAGTTCTAAGGCTGAGAAAATGTCCCAATTAAAACAAGTCTATAGAAATGTCCAATCAAAGGCATCCAGGGAAAGATACCTTGGTTCAAGAAGGCTGATGAAGTTCAGGGTTTCTCTCTCAAGTGAGAAGGGCACATGCGAACATGACATCATCTGCTAGCTTTCCCTCCTGGCTTCCTGTTTCATGAAGCTCCCCAGGAAGCATTTTCCTTCTTCATCACCAAAGGTCGCTGGCTGGTGGACTCTGTTTCTTGTGGCTATGTCGTTCTTCTCGTCTCTCTCTGAATCTCTCATTCTCCAAAATGTTTCCTCTTTTATAGGATTCCAGTAAACTAATCAAGACTTACCTGAACGGGTGGAGACACGCCTCAACCTAACCCAGCCTAACAACCACTCTTGATTAAATCACATCTCCAGGGAGATGAGCTAATTACAGTTTTAAACATGCAATGCTGAATAGGGATTAGAAGAAACGGCTGCCTTTACAAAATGGGATTAGGATTAAAGCATGACTTTTCTAGGGTACGTCCATCATTTCAGACCAGCACACCTGGCCTTGACAACACCTTGATTTTGGACTTCTAGCCTCCAAAACCATGTAAAGACTCCACTGGGCTTGTCACAGCTGTCCAGCAAACTCAGCCACCCACGAACCTCCTTCCCTGGCAGCTCTGGGTGTGCTGTCTGGCCAGGCATGGGAAAAAGCCTGGAGAGTCAAGGCGGGTCACCACAGACCACACATCACCAGGCAACCTTCTTTACCTGCAAGCCCTGGCAAGCTGGGAGGATGCCGTGTGCTGGGCTGGGGACCTCCAGTGCCTGGAGGTTGGGAGGGATGGTGTTGGAGGCTGCTCAGTGCCCCCTGGCCTCCACAATGTTCATGCCCTCCTAGAGCCCCTGCCCCAGCGGCCCAGGCCAGGTGTCCACAATCTATGCCCAAGGGACCACCCTGGTCACACCCAGGTGTTTACTTATTGTCTGTGGTTGCTTTTGTGCTACCGCAGTGGAGTGAATGTTGACTAACTGGCCTTCCGTGGTAAAGGCTTCCGACACCTGGTCCAGGTGACTATCTCTGGTTTCTGCAGCAAGGGGCAGGCAAAGAGTGTAGCAGGGGCAGCGGGGTGAAGGGACAACTAAATGTTTCTCTAGCTTGTCTTCTCCCAGCTGGCCCAGCCAACAGGGCTCCCGAACACAACATTCACATTCACAAAGAGTCTTTTGTTTGTCATTTCCTAGATCGTACATTCCACTCTATTTTCTCCTGACTTGGGTGAAAGGGGCCAGCACCTCAGACCAACACACCTGGGCAGGGAACTGCTTCAGGAACGATAGGTCACGTGAGGGTGGGATCTAAATGAGCTGTGGGTCGGCAGCCAGGGCTCCACCCCAGCCACGGACACACGTCCATCTGACTGGGCAGGCTGTCACAGCCACGCCAGCCCTCGCCCTGGGACCAAGTGGGATCCCAGAGGAAAACCCTGGACCTCCTGCAAGGAGGACAGACAAACACACAAAACTGTAATGGGAAAAACTCGAGAATAACCATGTTTGAACCCCAAGCCAGCAAAGTGGGTCGTAACCACTAAAACACAGCAGCCTGCACGGTAGACGTCATCAGCTTCTCTTCCAGGTGAGAGAGTGAAAATTCCAAACAGGGCCCCTGACTTGCCCGAGACCCCACTGCTAGGATCCAGGAAGCCAGAATTCAAAGTCAGAACTACGGGAACTGCAAGGTGGGGGCTCTGTGTTCTGTGTAAGAAAGGGAGTCGCGACCAATATGCCCACGCCCTGCCCAGGGCAGGCATTACTAGTGGAGCGCCGTGTGCTTTCCCAGGCGGCCTCGCTCTGCCTTGGGACCTTCCCCTCGACGACCCGCTGCGGATGGCACTGACTGGCCACCGTGGCTTTTATTCTTGGCTCCTGGACCTACACGCTACGGTGGGTAAGGGTGAGAGTGTGCCAGGCTGGTCTTTGCCACGTCAAGGCATTGAAAAAGAAGAAGAAAAGAAAATTAAATAAGATTACATAGAAAGTAGAATTAAAATGTTGCACATAGTAAGTATGCATGTGTAAAGGCTTGTAGGCGTGGACAGTCCCGGGTCCCTTGGGCTGTGCGCCCGCTCCGTGCTATCCTGTCTGCAGCATCGCAGAGGCCCTGCCATGCTGCAGGGACCTCGGGGTGTGGAGGTGGCCGGGGCTCAATGAGCAGGAACGCACCGGGCACCGGGGCAGGACAGGGGCCCAGCTCATGGTCTCGGGGTCGAGCAACCCTCTCCAGAGGCGATGGCATCTGAGTGGCCTTGAAGAACGAGTAGGGTTGGGGCTCACCAGGCAGAGAAAGGGGCGGCTCCGCGGGGCTATGCTGGTTAGTTTTCCAAAATGTCCCCAAACTGCACGCTCCGGCTGGCTTTTCCATCAGCACCGCTGTCAGCTCACTCCCGGCCACGCCCTGAGGAAGTCGGGGGCTCCTGGGGACTCACGCAGTGGAGGCGACATCCAGCCACGTGTCCCCAAGGAGGGTCCAGCTGAGTGTCTCCCGCCCCTGCCCCGAGGAGCGCTCTGATCTCACCTGCTAAGGCCGCAGCCCCAAGGCCGAGAGGCAGGGTCCCAGGTCTTCGCAGCTATGCCGTCCACACAAGCAGCTGTTTTTAGACTCCCTCTGGGATCATATAAGAGCTTTGGGTCTGTTTCATATCATTTCTAATACTATTTATAAATTCCATTATTTGAAAGAATCCCCCAGAGTTCCTTCTGGCAGAAGATTGCTCTTCCAGAGATTTCCTTCCTGGAAGCAGAGTCTGGAGACACCCCCAATGTGGGAAACCTGCTGTCTCCTATTTCAAACAAGGAGCAGCAGAAGTAAATGGTTTTATTGTGACCCCACGTGGACACTGAAAACAAGGATTTAAAAGATACCTCCATAGTTTTATTCTCCAACAGAATATAAATCAGAAAAGAAACAGAGTTACAGGGAGTTGAATGCACAGAACTGGCAACTTCATCATTAAAAGCAAGCTTTGACGAATTAACAAAACTGACTCAAAAAGGAGACACTGAATAGATCTATAACAAGTAAAAAAATTCAATTTCTAATCAAATAGCCACAAAAAAAAAAAAAAATCAAAGCCCAGATGGCTTTACTGTTGAATTCCACCAAACATTTAAAGACGAATTAATACCAGCTCTTCAAAAACTTTTCCAAAAAACAAATAAGGAATAAGCTAAACATAGAATACTGGCAGTGTTACCCTATTACCAAAACCAGACAGAGACATTACGAGGAAAGGATATTAAGGTGGATTTTCTCACTTTAAGCTACGAAGTCAAAAACTCATTTTTAAAATGCTCAACTTCTAATCTTGATCCAGCTAGGCAATTGCTCATCAAGATTAAACAAATAGGCTTAGAATATAATAAAAAACTAATTTGTTTTACTAAAAAAAAAAACAGTAAGCTTTGAGTGTGTAGCACAAATTACCCTGTTCAGCTCACCCAGCATCTGAGGCATTGCACCCAGCACCCAGCTCTCCAAAGGACGCCTGCCTCACTATAAATTGTCTGGTTGGGGCGCGATTCCACAAGCTGCCTCTCACAGGTCTTCTCAGGCACCACACCTACCACGGGTTGGAGTTCGGCAGTTTCACTAGCATTTCATAACAACCCATTGTTCTGCTGAGGCCCAAGGGCTTTTGCTTGCTGGCAGTGCTATCCCCAAGAACGGGCTCCTCAAGAACGCGCTCCTCTGGGGACCAAGTAGCCCACCTCCCAAGGAGTAATGGGGTTATTTCACATTCGGTTTTGGACACCCAAGCACTCAGGATATGGCGAGCTGCAGAGTAAGCGTCACTCATGCCCATGACGCCACATTCCAAAATTATCTTTACAGAGACCGCTATCTTCTTATTTTATTGAGGGGAAACCCAGGAAAGATAGGTAAGCAAAAGAAAAATAAAGTTAGAATAATTTATCACCTGGTGACCGCCATATAATCCTACCAGACTCCATTAGCTTTTTTTTTCTTTGGCATGGGCAGGCACTGGGAATCAAACCCGAGTCTCCAGCATGGCAGGTGAGAACTCTGCCACTAAGCTACCACCGCACTGCCCCTCCATTAGCTTTTTTTTAACTCCCACAAATTAATCTCCAGGTAATTAGGTAAAGCCCATTTCTGACATCACCGCACACCTACAGCTTGGCAGGAAAGAGCTAACCCCACAAGGAAGGACTAGCTACTAACGCAGCTCCAGATGCCCCTGGAAGCTTCCATGACAACGCCTTCTTGGAGACGCGGCTGGTAACTCAACAAGCAAGCCTCGGAAGCCAACCCCAGGGCCACACCTGCAGCTCGTTGGCACCTGGGCTCGGAAGGAAGCAATTAGGCTGGACAAGGCGGCAGTGACCACCTCGCTGCCGCTGTGTGACGGTCACCATGTATGAGCTGCGTCCCCATCGCTGCGCTGGAGCTCGGGCTCCGGTTGGGAGTGAGCCAAGCCTCCCAGTGAGGGTTGGGAGAACTCCCTTTCTCTTTGTCACAGCTGCCACGCTGACTCCAGGAGCCACGGCTTCTTGGGCCTGGCAGAGACGCCTACAGCTGCCCGTCGCTCACAGGAACTACAAGTCACTCGGTTCCCAGGGACCTCACTGTCCAGATCACTCACGTTTCAGAAACAGCTTTCGCACTTACAAAGACGCGTGCTTTGACACATTTCTAGGGAGTCGGGTTCTCAGTAGGCGTCAGCGGCGGGATCGGTTTTGCTGATAACTGAGGACTCCTTTCCCCACACCCACGCGAGAGCCGCAACTCCCAAGGCTCCCGAGCACCCAAGGCCGCCTCTCCCCACCAGGCTGGGCAACAGGGACCCAGAAGAATCCCATGCTAGGGAAATAAGAAGGCCTGACTAATCCTATAGCACTGAAGGAAGTTGAATCAGCAGTTAAAAATTTTCCCAAAAGAGATCAATCCCCAGATTAGATAAACAGCTAACTAGCTAGATAGATTAGAAAAAACAGCAACTACAAGAAACAAACACGAAGTCCAAAGCCACAGAGACTCTAGATTCTTCTCAGAATGAAGACTAAGGAGAACCAGCTGGTCAGTTCCTGCAGACGCTGCCTCGGCATCCTGGGCCACGGAAACAGAGGGCCACAAGCCGGGGGGCTTCAAACCTCAGAAATGGATTCTCTCACGCTCCGGACGCCGTAAACTCCTGTCCCTCTAAGGGAGACGCTGCCCCAGGCCTTTTTCCCAGCTCCTGGTGCTGCCTGCGGTCCTTGGTGCTCCACTCTTCACGTGGTCTCCTTTCCTGTGTGTCTCTGCGTGTCTGTCCAGTGCGGACACTGGTCACTGGATTTAGGACCCACCCCAGTGTGACCTCATCTCAACCTAACTAATCACACTTGCTAATAATGTTTCCAAGGAAGGTCACATTCTCAGGTCCAGGTGGATATGAATTCGTGGGGGGCTGGGGGTGGGGGTGGACTGCAGTACAGAGCGCATTATGGTCCAGGAACCAAATCGAAAAAGCTGTGTGTCATATTGCTGTTGCTATTTATTGAGTGCCTGCTGTATGCCACATCATTTGCCCTGCTGAGGGTGAAGCTCGAAGATCCCAAAACTGCAAAGTGCTGTCCAGAGAGTGGGGTTCTCTTAACCATGGCGAGAGCAGGAAGCACAGCAAGGAGGACACTTTAATCATGAGAGGCAGAAATCCAATCAGCCCAGACCGTGGGAGCCAGGCACCCAATGACCCAGCCTCGGGAAGGGCAGCCCGGGGGGGCTGGGCAGGCACCACACCTCCTCCGTCCTCTCTGAGCCTCACCCGGGCTTCCCTTGACCTGTTCCTGGGACTTCCTAGCAGGCGGCCCACGATGGCCTCTCTGGCCCTGACTCTGACATTCCCCCTCCTAGGCCACAGCTCATCATCCCAGGCAGCCAGGGGACAGATGCGGGGCCAGGTACATTGCAGGTGCCAGCCAGCTGGTGAAGGCCGCTGCCAGTGAGCAGTCCCTCCGGGGACGGGAGGAGCAGGGGTCACTTCATGCCCATGCATTTGGTCCTCTTGTTCCCCCCTGTTGCTGCCTGGTTTCAGTAACAGGACTCTGCTGTCCCCGCCAGGGCACTGGCCGTCCCATGGCCCCAGGTGCTGGTGACTCCGGCTGCAGCCCTCCCTCACGTCTCATCAGCCCCCACCAATGTCTGTGTCCAGACCTTCCAGAGAATGGGGAAAGAGGAAAGGCCCCTTCCTCTGATAAGGTCAGTAAAACCTTAATGCGGAAGCGAGGAAGGAAAATTAGAGACCACCAAAGCAAAAATCCTAAATAAAATCAGTGGAAAACCCACTAGGGGGAAATACATCACATGTAGAAAGTCATGAGTTTCTTTGCCATGCCGCTGGCTTTTCCTTGTTCTGGAGAATGCTCTAGATTTTTTTCAAGATGGGCATGAACGGCCTTTATAATAAAAATAGATTTAGTTTGTCATTTATTTTATAATAAACATATTTTAGTTTTATAACAATAAACTCGTTTATTTAAAACAATGACTTGAAGACTGTAAAAGCTTAGAGGGCATCTGGAATACAACTTTAAGTTACAGATTCAGGATAAAAATGATTTACGCCTAGTGAATGCGACTATAAACGATATTAGGTAACTGCAGAAGCCCGGGGAAGGGCTCCAAAAATAAATCCAGTGGCTGTGTTGGGTTCTGGCCTTTTTACCTTTCTGTCTGGACAAGATGATGTAAAGGAGAAGAAAGGGGCACCTGGGGTGGCAGCTCTATGCTGTGCCTGACTGCAGGGGTGCCCGCCCCTGACACGGCGGATGCCGGACTCTGCAGTGTCCCCAAAGGCAAGAGTAAAGGAGGAAAGTTAATCTGTTTTAAATCCACTTGGACTAAATGAAATTAGATACTCCAGGAAGAAGCGAGTCATCGTGCTGATGAGAGTTAAAAAAAAGACAAAAGACAAAAGACTGTCCTGGTGGCCTGTGAGGGTGACAAAGGCGTTAGGGATGAGAAGGCGAAGACGCAGGATGGAGGGGAGGGTATTGCGGGGGCCTCGACTGCTTTCTCAGGGGGTGGGGGATAAAAGGAGGGGAGAGCCTCCCACTTCGGGCTCCACTCCTCCCGCGGCCACAGCAGCGCCCTGCGCCCTGGGAAACCGCAGTGAGTACCCAGGGGAAGCGCTGCAGGGAGCTGCTCTCTCTCCCACTGGGTGGAATCTTCTCTTCCCCTGGGCCTGGGTGGGGCTACCTGAGCCTCTGCAGCTCTTCCACACCAGCGGCCACGGAGCAGGAAGGCAGCAGCTCTGCACCCGGGGACCTAGATGTTGTCCACATTGGAGGGGACAGGGGAAGGCACCCACCTAACTCCACTGTCGCTGCAGGACCAGGAAACCCCACTGCAGGGCAGCAGCCCTCCCTCAGGTTCAAGAAAGCCAGTCCTTAAGCTTCCCCTAAGACTCGGCTCCCCTAGCATGGGCCCGTCCTGTTTGGGTGCATCTTTTTATCACTCTGATTTCACAGTGGCAGCTCCTTTTCCTCCAAGTCGGGGATCCCCCACCACGACAGGTGTCTAAAAGTAGAGGGGCGCACGTTTTAAACCCCTGTGATGGAGGGCATATTTGGGGGTGGGGCTCAAGGAGGGCCAGGAAGTTGGCTGAGCAAAATCAAGGTTCTGCATTAGGGTCCTCCCCTGAAAGAGATGGGGTCCTGGGGGCCTGTGTGGGAGCCTCTTCAGTGATCTCCTGGGGCCGGGGACGAGCCAGCCCTGAGATCCCCCCAGCTGCACCTAAGGGGTCACCAAGTCTATTTAAGCAGGAAAGGGCCCCTGCTCCAGCAGGGTGAAAGGCGGGTTTAACCTCTGTCACCTGTAGCAGGGGCTAGTCCTGGTCACTCGTGCTGTGGGTTAATTGTGGAGAGTTAGTGGATCTGATGTGGGGTGCTGGAACATGGTGGTAAGGACAGAGGGGGTGCCATCGGAGCCTCCTCCAGCAGGGCGGGCGGCAGCTGGTACAGGGTGGCAGGAGGCCCTGGAGTACTGAAGGAACCAGGCACGGGGTACCAGCCCCAGCCCACACCCAGGCTCTGCTCTTCCTTCTGAGGCCCCAGCCGCAGCTGCACCCCTCCTGCCCTTCTCCCTGCGGAGACCGGGGTGCACAGCCTGCATGGAGGCTCCCAGTCCCCCCCCCCCACCTCTGGCAAGCAGCCCTGAGCCTGCTCACAGACGCCCCCCACTTTCTGCACCCAGGAAGGAGAGGGGCAGCTCATCTGGCCACCTGCCCGGGTTCCCTGGGGTGGCAGAGGGCGGCCGAGGCTGACCACGAGTTCCCGTCGCCGTCATCCCCACTTCCCAGAGCAGAGTAGAGGCAGACAGGGCCAGGGTTGCAGGGAGCGCGTCCACTGCCACTGGCCACCCATTCCCACCCCAGAGAGTGCAGGGCCCCGGACGAGAGCGGCTATGCATGCACACACACATGCACAGGCACTCATGCTCGCACACGCCCTGTCTCACACACATAGACAAGGTATGTGCATGTACCATACTAATATGCATGCACACCCACACGCCCTCATTCGCACACTCGCATACACGTTTACATACACCCGCACATGCTCTCACATACATATGTGCACAAACACACACCCTCTCACACACACTTGGGCACAGGCTCTCACACTTTCTCTCATACATGCACACACACCTACAGGCACACGTTCTCTTATATACACCTGCACACACTCATGCACACCCTCTCATTTGTGCAATTTTATGTGCACCCACACACCCTCTTGCACACTTTAGCACACTCATACAATAGCTTTCACGTGCACACATAAACACACATGGTGCTCACATCACTTCAGATACCCCAGCCTTGTGTGCACACGTCCTCACACGTGTTTAATGTCGCCCTGCCCTCTGTCCCCAGGCTGCACCCTCCCCGCGTGGATCCGACCCGAGGTGGGCCTCGTAGGAGGAGCCGGGGATGAGGGCGCGGCCGTCCTGGCTCCTGTGCCTGCTGCTGCTCGGCCTGGTCCTGTGGGGGGCGGCCCGCAGAGCCCCCGAGCACAGCATGGAGACCCGCAGTGAGTGCGGCCCTCGTGCCCAGCCCCGCCCCGGCCCAAGCCCCAACCCGTAGGAGGCCCCGCCCCTGCCCGTGGCCCCACCCTCCCCGCCCCTCACCACTCCCTACCCACCTTGGCCGGTCTTGGCTGAGTGGCCCAGGTGTGCAGCGCCGACTTCAGGCCTTGGGAGGCTCCGCTGCGCCAGGCCCCCCTCCCCGGCCACCCCGTCTCCTGCGCCCCCACCCCGGCCCCTGCCCCACACCCCCTGCGGGGAGGCAGCCCCCACCCGCGGACCTTTGCTGGTGGCTCGTGTGCGGCCACGTCACTCGACGGGGCGAGGCAGGCAGGAAAGGGCAGTTGGTCCTGGTGTGCGGACCCCCTTTTCCGAAGCCACCCGACCCGCAAGACAGCCTCGCCAGGCCCCGCGCCCCTTCCTCGGCGGGCGGGTCCCAGCATTGACGGGCACCTGGGCCGGGTGCAGGGGCGTGAGCCCGGCCCCTCTGCGCCCGACGGGACGGCCCCTGTCACCCGCCCCATGCCCGCCTCTGGTTCTTTGCTCCCCAGCCCCTGGCATCGACCCCGCCTGGTACGCGGGCCGCGGCATCAGGCCTGTGGGCCGTTTCGGCCGGAGGGGCGCAGCAGCCGAGGGCGCCCCCAAGCCTGGCCCCAGACGCAGCCCGGCCTGTTTCCCCCTGGAAGGCGCGGAGGCCCCCCGCGAAGGGAGACGGTCCCGCTCGCCAGGAAGATAACTCCGGGAGCCGCGCCGCCCCACCCCGCCCTTCCGCCTGCTCCCTGGCTCCTTCCCTTCCCACCCGAATAAAAGAGCTGCCCTTCCTTAGGTGTCTGCAACTGCGAGCGGATAAATCCCGGAGGGGTCGCTGTGGGTGGCTGGCCCAGCCGGGGAGTGTGTGCGTGTGCATGTGTGTGTGTGTGTGTGTGTGTGAAGCTGGCACCATCCTTGGGGACCTGCCTCCCCCAAGGCCCACCCTCCCACCGAAGCCACAGGGTGCCAGGCCCCTACCCAGCCCCACCCAGGAGGCGGCTTTTGGCCCCCCACCCTGCTTATCTCCTTTGTTATCCAGAGGAGAGAATCTGGGGCTGCCTGCCTAAGGGATGGGGGGGGAGCTCGCACCCGCTGTGGACCCCACACTGGCTTCCGCCTCTTCCCACAGGGTGCACTGTGCCTGCCCAGATGGCCCTCCAAAAGCACTTGTTTTGGGGTCATGGGGCTCAAACCCTGACCCGTGGCTCCTTGGCCTCTTTGTGCCTTGGTTTCCACATCTGGACATGGGGACGATGCCCCTCACCCATTCGTGATCTCTTTGGACACAGCACCCACAGGCCAGCCCAGCCCAGCCCAGGGTGGGGGTGGGAGGTGGTCAGGGAGAGAAGCCCCCTCCCCCAGGGTGCTCCAGGTGAGAGCAGCTGCATGGACCTGAGCTGGTGCCTGGACCCCTGGGCAGATGGCAGTCTGGGGAGAGCCTGCCTGGCCCCAGGCCCCTAGCCCAGCCCCCCCTGCTCCCATGCCGGGAGGCCCACAGCTCAGAAGCTGGCGGGGGGAGGCCGAGGGGCCAGGCCGCCCACGGTGAAGGCTCCCACTCCTGGCCACAGAGGCCAGTGGAAGGGCAAGGGGGCATGTCTCCTCCCCGGGGAAGCCCTCGCTGCCAGGGCCTCCTCTCCAGGGCGGGCTCTACCCG
>PVIY010050024.1:0-16418 GCA_004026745.1 Myrmecophaga tridactyla
TGGGAAAATGTGCTAATTGAACAAGGGAACGTGCTATTCCCCACGACAAACCCTGAAATGCAAGAGTGCTATAGCAATCCTTCTCCCTAGAATGTAGGACTTCACAGACAGGCTCAGTGCGCAGCAAGTGATGCTCCACCGAGCAATTTAAAACCCAATCATGCAAAGCCAAGTATGCTTTCATGTGAGGGGAAAAAAAAAACATTCCAACTGCTCAGCACATTCAAATCAATACTCCCTTAATAGCCCACCTTGGTTCTTCCCCTTGACTTTGAAAGCCAATTTAGTAGGAAAATCATGTTACTAGTCTCGGACTCTCCCTTTCCTTCCTCCCCTCACTCCTTCTCCAGTGTCCCGCATCTGGTCACTCGGATCATTTGCTCTGCGACTTCCTCAGGCCGAAGGGCATCCACAGTTAGGAAACTGTTAACGAGAGTTTATCTGGAGAATTCAGACTAGAAACGCAGTCAAACTCTGTCTCATTGTCTTGGAATGCAGAGCTTTCTTTCCCCGACCAGCAGAAATATTGGCTGGGTGCTCCCTCAGTTTGCCTTGTAGGAAGGTATCTCTTCTGGTCCGTTTGACTGTTAAACAGGTAAATGGACTCACTGGGGGTTTTTCTGGGTCCTATGCTGTGGGAGTAGCGTTTAATCCCAGCCAAGCATGCCCCGTATGAATGGGCACCAGCTGTGATGAAACCGCAGGACCCAAGACTGCGTTTGGTGTATCCTCCTGCAGAAACAGCACTAAACCTCTGCCATTCTCTTCCAGGCCAGGAACATCCAGTCCAAATGACAGTACTGTCCACCAGGGCATGATTAAAATACCCAAGGTGACTGCCCTGCTGGCCCAAGCAAGTGTCTTTGCACAAACTCTCCAGACATCCTAGCACATGGCTCTGAAGAAGAGGAAAACGAAAGATGTTTTCTTGGAGTGAGGCAGCCAAGGTTTGGATCTCAACTCAATCAGTGGCTTTACAACTTTGGGCAAATTCCTCTATGACCTTGAGCAAACTGCTTAATCCCCAGGAGTTTTCCCCTTTGAAAATGAAGATCTCATGTTGGAAGTGTGAGGAGCACATGAGATCCCGATGTAAAGCATCCTGGCAGGAAGGCCGGTGCCTGACCTCTTGGATACATGATGTCGTGAAGCCTCCCTCCACCCTTACGAGATGGCTATCACCATCCTGGGTCACAGCAGAGAAGGCTGAAGATCGGGGATGATAAGTAACCTGTGCAAAGGTAAGACTAAGGAGAGGAAGAAGGTGGCAAATGCTCCAACCAGAGCTGAGACAAGGCCAAGGCCAAGGCCTTAGGGTCTCTGTCAGGGCCAGCTGACAGACGGCGCTACAGAGATGAGTTCTGTGTTCTGCGACTTAGGACTTGCCTTGTTCCCTCTCAGCTGTGCCTCCTCTTCCTCTTCTATAAAATGGGGACATTGCATCTACTTTGTAAGACTACAGTGAAGAATAAATAAAACAATAGCTGCAATGGTGTTTGGCAATCTTGCACGCAAGGTAGAAATCTTATATTATCCCACGCTCTAAGACATGAAGAAAAAGTATTAATAATTAGAACAGTGTTCAAAGCTTTTGTTCTAAGAACTTAATTAAAGCATTCAATCTTCATGACAACCCTGTGAGGAAGGTATTTCTAATAACTCCTTTACAGATAAGGAAACTGAGGCATGTAAAGGTTAAGTAACTTACTCAAGGTCACAAAACAAGATGCTGAAAACTTTATAGGCTTGCTATGTACGTGGCTACATCCAAACTTTATTCAAAAGGTTGGGCCAATCCAAGTGAGCTACACATCTAAACTGTACACTGTAGGACACGTGCACCCTAGTTGCACTGGGCAACACTGGTTTAAAGAGAGACAAGTGACAGGAACTTCCATGGTCTTTAATATGTAAAAGTAGCACACAAATCATCAATAGGGAGACAGAGCTGTCAACCTTCCCCAAACTTTCAGGGGCACCAGTCTGTCCCGAAACATAATTTGAGAAATAGCATATCTGAGTCATTTATTCTAGATAAAGTCACCTGCCTCCCACTGGCTTTTGGAGACACTAAGTACAAGGTGAAAGGAGAGGGAAGAGAATAGTCAACAGCCCAATGATCTTCATCTTTGGCTTTTGTCCTCTGGTCCGGGTGTGTAGACCATGTCTGCCTGCAGACCTTGGCCTGTACAAGGTACATGCTGAGCAAAAGGCCCACAGAGGCCCAGGTAAGTGTTGGAACCAGGGAAAGGAGGTCAGGATGGCACAGGTCCCTGGGAACCTGAGGCCCAGGTCAGAGCCTACTAGGAATCAACAGTCCTTTTAACACAGGTGTGACATTCACTTGGGCTGTTGGGACTCACATGATGGGAAAGGAGATTTTTATAGCCCCTCTCTTATTCCCAGCAGGCTCCCAGAAATATACTTCTGTAATCCCCTTAGCTGATAAGTATATTAGAAAAACAGAGAGAATATTGAATATTCCTATAGGGAACTGACAGAACAGGGGCACCTTCATTAGCTGCCGAATTTCCCAATGACTCTTAGAAATTGCCACAATTAGACACAATTAAATGCTTCCGGGTGGAGGACAGGCAGCCATTGTTCTTTAGGGTATCTCTGCGATCCCAGCCTTGCAAAGGAAGGTATTAGAATTCCAAACAAAAGAAATACCTGCCCTCCTCCCTCTCCCCCCACCCCACCCCACTTTCTCTCTGAGTGAATCTAAAATCTGGTGCCAAATTCCCTGGAGCTAATTCTGAAATTGGGAAAGCTTTTAGTAAGATAACTAAGATTGTCCTGGCCTAGGAGGCTAAGTTTCTTTGTTCTAGGACTCACTTTCTTAATGCAATCCTCAGCTCCCTTCCCACCGGCTGGGCAAAAGGGCAACATCATCCCATTTTTAAGGTTTATATGGAGACTCGGGAATCTGGAAAGTTGCCCCCAGCCCTCTGGGTGAGTCAGCAGTATGGAAATGAGATCAGTAACTGAACTCAGTTCTTTTCCTCCCTGTCATCGATCTTCCTCTATAAGAAACTGATCATCAGTTCTTTTGCATCTAGAGTCCATCTGAAAATCACTAGCAAAAGTTAAAGGAGAAGTCAAGGCTTTGGTTGCTTTGCTTTCCGGTTCAAAATAAGAGCAGCAATGGCATTTAATAGAGCCTGGCGATAGCTCTCTGAGATGGGAAGTGAGCCAATCCAACTCTCTGGGCCTAGGATCAACCCTCGCTTGGAAGAGCTTGCTATTGCCCTTTTGTTTAAAAAAAAAAAAAAAAAAGTCTTTAAGGGCTTGAGTGAGTCTTACATAGATTTATTCACATGCCCATTGATAGGCAAGAATACCAAGGCATCGGGCACATGGCACATTACAGAGAGAAGAACGAATGAGTCTTCAAAGGATGACCGTTTGTCCTTGTGTAAGAGCCACATGCACCCCTGACTCTATGTGGGCAGTAGTTTTATTTCTTGTGACAGCATGGAGGCTGGATAACCACAGTCTGTCTCCTGGCCTGAGGTGGAAACTACTGCAGGTATTCCCAGGGCACACACCTGAGTTAGCAAAACCAGGAGCACTGAAGCAGCCCGGACCTGAGGACAGGCCGGGAAACTTCCTGGTGGCCCTCAGCAGCACACGGGTGGGCTTCACGGAGGCCTGCTCAGCATTTCTACGCTTTGTCTAGAACCAAGCTCTATAAGAAATAGGCTCTACTCTAGATGGACGCGACCAAAATTCCAGTCCCCACTCCACCAGCGGCCCTGAAAGAGTCCCACATCGCGGCTGCGTTCTGAGAACAGGGTACAGGAGCTGGCGAATGCGAGGGTTGAGTGGGATTGCAAACTGCAGGGATTGCTCATGGGTGACTCAGGGACTCACTCACAGTCGAGGGGACTCCGCCCATCCTCTCTCCTTTCAGCACAACTCCGCTTCTGTTTTATTTGTTGGGTTTAAGGCAAGATGTCATTTGAACAAAGATTTTGAAGAATAAAAAGAAAAAAAAAATTTGAAAACCACTAGGCTAATGCTTCTGGAGAGCTTTATTCAAAAGGCAGCAAAAATGAAAAGAGATCTCATTACGCTGATTACCGTGATGTGTTTAGAGTACTGTAAATCTTTTAAGAGCTGAGACAGAATTATCAGGGACAATGGTCAAGAAATTCTCATCTTAATGTCACCAGTTTGCTCTGAGGGGACTAAAGGTCAAAGGGCATCCAAAAGGAGACCCCTCGCATGGGACTGAAATTCCCACCATGCCACAAACTGGCTCAAGACCACAAGGACATTCGGGGAAGGTTATCCTCATATTCAGAGGCTACTGATCACTGAGAAATCCTACAGACATTCTCCAGCCGAACTCTGGGACTGTTTGGTCAGCAAGCCACAAAAGATTTGGAATATAATCATCCCGATTCTCACCAAGGCTCTGGGCACTCCTGGATAAGCCAACTCAGGCTGGGACACCCGCCCTTCCATCCTCCAACCTCTGCCACTCAGGTCTCAGATCCTGGAAGCAGACACAGCTTCTCACCTGCACCTTGTACGCCAGTCACCCCCTGCCATATCTCTGCATTTCCTTCTTCCCAAGGATGAGAGGATTCAGAATCCTTGCCTGACTGTATGAATTTAACTCTACAGATTGATTAAATCAGAGGTTCTCCAAACTAGGTCTGGCAGTTCCCAAGAGGTCCATAGGATTCTTGCATTATTCATGCAACGATGTTCTTTGGTTCTGATACCACTGAATAATCTATTGTTATTTTACAACAAAATATCAGCCCGATATGATCAAAAGCAAGTGTGCGCTTCCCACCATTTCTGGAATGGCTTTTTGGAAGAATGAATGGACTGGGTTGACAATGAATATTTTGCCCAACAGAATGGCCCACAGCAAGAAATTTCAAAGTTCAGATTTGACAGATAGATTTAAAAGTGTTTACTTAGGGCTAGGTGTGTCAGAAAATATGCCCAGAAAGAGTTCCTGGATCTCTCTAATACAAACAAGGCCCAGGCTTTCTGGCCACACCCCATGTCATATACCAATTGGGATGAAACACATCGACTATGCCGTCAAAATGCAAAATTCAAATTAGATTTTTTTTAAAAAGGGCATTGATATTTCCCATAGGATCTTTAAAATCCTATTTTCATGAAGCACTTTTGTTAAATCGAGGAACAATAATCTTGCATTTCCCCTGGTGTAAGGGTCCTTGGAAATAAGAGGGGATATACATGCAGAGAGTTTAGGTGAGGGAGAGAAGGAATATTTCATCTTTGCTGGTCTAGGATACTGTGCAACTAAATGCTAACACTCATATGACAGTTCCTATTCCCTGTCTACCTTATGTGAAACACCATCCAGTACACCTCTCTGCACTGGTGGAAATGTCCTAATATGGTAGCCACAAGCCACATGGACTATTGAACACTTGAAATGTGGCTAATATGACTGAAGAAATGAACTTGTCATTTCACTTAAATTTAAATTGCCACATGTAACTAACAGCTACTATAATTAAACTGTGCACTAAATCTAGAAGACTAGATCTTAAAGAAAGTCTATGTTGTGTGTGTGTATGTGTGTGTGTGTGAACAAAACAAACCCTGCTCTTTCCGTAGCGGGTGCTGTCCTGCTGTAAGGGGCCAATGATTCCGTAAGGTCTTATCTAAAGAATTTCCTTAGCCCTTCCTCTGAGCAGTACAGTTCAAATCCATTAGGCAGAAGAACATATGCAGACAGAGAAGCAACAAAAGGTACAGACATATTAGAGGCAAAATATAGATGCAACCTTGTAAACTGGTTAATAATTCAGAAAGTGACAGGTCTCCCCATCTAAGGTGGAAAGCCAGTTGCCAAGTGGGAAACAACAGTCTCTTCACGTCCAGAGAAAACATTTCCTTGAATGCAAAATTAGAGTTTGGTGACTGCTTCTTGATCCAGTCCTTTGTATTTTTCATGAAGCTTAAAGGAGATTAATGGGACAATCGGGGTATTATAAATGAGTACCTCATGCATTTCAAATGAGTCTACGAAAAATGGGGGAGAAACGTCTAGGATGGAGAGTATGGAAAGGAGAGGAGGGCGTGGTTAGAAGGATTCATGGCCTCGTCATCATAATGACCACCTGGGAGGAGGGCTTAGGGAAGGCATTCAGTGGGCCCATGACAGCCACTGGTTAGGAGTAGAACCCCATCACTGAGCAGCTGTGCAGTTCTAGGGGGACAATATTGGCAGAGTGCACTCCACAAACCATAACGCTCTATTCAGATGAATCACATTATTATTAATCAGTCCAATCAACTTCATAATTAATAATAATGGCTAACATTTATCAAGTGTCTACTATATGCCAGGCAGCAGATATGCAATATCTCTAATGCTTACAGCCACTCTACAAGATATAACTAATTATCCACACCATTATTGCTTTCTCAATCCGGTCCTAGGCATTTGCCACATATTAACTTGTTTAATCCTCATGACAACCCAGTGATGTGGCTATTACTCTTACATACATTTTACAGATGAAATAGCTGAGGCCAAAGAGGCAGAGTGACAGCCACCACCGTCCCAACTAAGTTGGAAGGCCAAATGACAAATAGGAAACATCCATCTCTTCCACAGAAAAGAAGCCCTTAAATTGAAAATTGGAACTTGGTGACTATTTTCTGATCAAGGCCTAACGTCTCAGTTTGCCAGGGCTGCTATGATAAATACCACAGATGGGTAGATTTAAACAGCAGGAATGTATTGTCTCACAGTTTTGTAGGCTAGAAGTCCAAATCAAGGTACTGGCAGGACTTTTTCCTTTCTCCCAGAGTCTGTCATGTTCTAGTGGTGACTTGGCAGTAAACCTTGGCATTCCTTGGCTGGCAGCTCTGCCTCCATCACATGTCAATCTGCCTCATTCTTTAACTTCTCTTCTGGTTTCTGCTTCCATGTCCAATTTCCTCTGCTTATAAAGCTTCTGCCATATTGGATTAAGGTCCACCCTCACTCAGTTTGGCTACACCTTAATGAACATCTTTAAAGTTCATACTTACAAATGGGTACATCTCCACAGGACCAGCAGTTAAGACTTGAGCATGCCCTTTCTGGGGGCCACAATTCATCTAGTAAATAGTAGGGCTAGGACGTGAACCCAGGCACAACTCATAACTGAGAAAGCCAGGATTTAGACTCAGGCAATCTGGCTCCAGAGTCTGTATTCCTCTCCCTTGTGGCACACTGCTTCTTAAAACACGACAGCACCAGGACTTGACACCCACGCCTTCCTATCTACAATAACATATCCTTCCCTCAAGCCACCTGCTTTGGTTATAATCCACACGCAACTGTCACAACTGGCTAGTGGCCCCAGATATTTCTTCTTCCCATCACTTTTTTTACCATCCATGACTGAAAGCAAATTCAGCTATCTCAACAGGAAGGGGAGAATGGTAGTTTTGGAGGTTGGGAAGTTGTAGAGAACTGCATCAAATCTGTTGCCCTCTTTGAAGAAAGCAGTTCTGTAAAAGGCCTAAGAGGTTAACTACTGTAAAGTTCTAGATCATTCTGTGTGATATTTATGCCATCATGCGAAAGCACCCATTTCTGTCCGAGAAATTCATCATACACTAATAGACACAACACAAACAGGATGTTCTCAGGAAAAGTCAGAGACTACAAAGAGTAAAAAGGTAGTTCAATGGGGCAGCTGCCGTGGCTCAGCAGGCAGAGCTCTGACCTGCCGTGCTGGAGGTCTAGAGTTCTATCCCTGGTGCCTCCTGCCCATATGCAAATTTAAAAAAAAAAAAGGTAGTTCAATGACTAGATTACCCACAATAAAACCTTGAATTTGGGGTAACACAGATCGGGCATCAAAGACTACCTTATCTGCTATACAAACTTGAAAGCTGTGGTGAACATTTCTTTAATGCCATCCCAGCAACCACTGCCCACTTCTTCATTCCTTCAATCACTAACATTCCACCTGGGGATCCAAGTCGTTCTAGAGAAGCTGGTAAACTGTCCTTTATCAACAGCGATTGGTTCAGAGATGTCATGTGACCTAAGCCAATACTATGAGAGTGCCTCTTGGGTCTTTTGCTGGGAATCCTGGGACAAGGACACTGCTTCCCTCCCAGTTGGCATGGTAAAGGAAGCCTATAGCTTCAGGAGCTCTGTCAAGCTTCTTGGAACCTAAAAGGAACCAGCCTGTGATAAACAAAACACTGCATAAGACAGAGAAAGAGGAAGAAACCAAGTCTTGTTACTGAATCAATGGATTAAGCCTCACCCTAAGCCAGGCTTAATTCTGTGCTTTTCAAATAGATGAGCCAATAAATCCCCTTTATTGCTTAAGTCAGTTTGTGTTGGGCTTTCTATTATTTGCAAATGAAAGCATCTGGACTGATACAAATGTACACCTGCTCTGACCATCACGTAAAATAGGAAAGCAGGGTCAGAAGTGATGTTGCATCCCCTGAAACTGGCAGCTCCACCTCATACAAACCTCATCCATTACTCAGTTAAAGCACAAACTTACTCTGTACCATAGCCATGTGGGAAACTCCTACTCCCTCATTGAGGCCCCACTCAAAAGTTCCCTCTGCCTCCTAGACCGTGCTGAGGCATAATTAATCACTTCCTTCTGCTTTATTCCCATAGAAACATATTACTCATTCCTTTATGTAACTCGAGACATACAGCAATCACAGATTGGACTATTTGCCCCCATGTTTTCATCCACAGGCTCTGAACTGCTCAAGGGCAAGGAGCATGCCTTATTCTTCCATCTATGCCTTAAACACAGCCCAAATGCATAAAGGTGTTGGATGCCCCAGGCTGCATGACCTTTGAAAAGTCACAAAACACTCTGACCCTGCTTCCTCTCCTGTAATGTAAGACTAACTGTATATTTCATAGGGTTGTTTTTCTGATCTAATATTTGTAAAGCATGCCATTGCCTGCTACATAGTGAATTCTCAATAAAAAGCAACTACAGATATTCCATAAAAGTTTGTTCAACAAATAGTAAAAGTGAGTAAACAAAATCAAATAAAATAATTTAAAATCTCCAACAGCTATCAGCTCTCAGTTGAGAGCTTGAAGTTGCCATAAGTATTAAGTATAACAAGTGGAAGCAAGTTTTAAATCTGTAGCTGGAGAAGAAGTGTGGGCCTGGAACTTGCCTTTGCCTTCTAGATAAGGTCCATTTGGTAAGTTAGACTCGAGGAGCAAGAGAGCAGGAGAACCAAACCAAAGCCTGAGATGATTTTCCAGGACACCAAACAGGAAGAAATCACCTAACAGGCTCAGTTGGAAAATACCCCCAGGACTGGTCCTCCAATGCACCTTGAGCAAAGCACACTGTGGTGGATAGATACTGTCTTTACCTGCCTAGCATCTATTGCCTGGTCTGGAACCAAACCGTGGGCCTCCTCCCCAGCCCCAATTCTCGTGGCTCAGCAATGGTCCCACCTTCACTAGCTGCAGAAGCGGGTTCCACTGGGCTTGGGCAGTAAAGGCACCGGACCTCTCTTCAAGGCCATGGCAACTGGTTCAAGAATAAGCATGCAAGCCAGCCTGTTTCAATGAGGGTCACTTCTGGGGACATTTCCTGCAACTACTGTGTGTAAAAGAGAAGTGCTCTTTCCTCTGAGTGCTGAGAGTGAGAAGCGAGTATGATTAGCCTTTGATTCTGCTATGGAACCCATGTGTATAAAACCAAGTATAAAACCAATACAGAGAACCAAGAAATGCAAGAAAGAAGAAGAAATGGATGAACCAATGAGAGCAGGAATCTGAAGGACATCATTTGAGTGGCTGGAATCAGCTGTGCTTAAAGCCAAAGCTGCCCTCTGGACTTTTCCATCACTGGAGCCAACAGATTCCCTTTTTCTTAGTTAAACAGCTTGAACTAGATTTTTCTCACTTGCAGACAAAAATTTGCCAGATGATAACAGGTACTCCACCTGGTGAGGCTTTCTATCAGTTAACACATCCTGGGTTGTGGGATATTGATTCCTGTAGCTTTCTCTGACCATGCTAAAGCAAGGTCAGGGAGGGTCTGGACAGGGTCTGCTTGTCTGGCGCCCACTGAAAAGGGTAGATGATTAATTTAGCCTTACTATCAAAATTTTGTTTTGTATATCCCTTTCATGACTTTTTTATCTTCCTCCATTCTCCTGGTTCCTCTCTAGCTGAATAAAGAATCGTTTTTAAGCAAACCTCTTCACTGTTTATCTAGCAGAGCTTATCGCTTTATTGGAATATGTGATTTATTTTAATAATTAGATTTTCCAGGAGATGTAGTCATCTGAATGAAGAGAAAAGCTAGTCTTTCTTAAACTTCAGCTTCCTGTACACAAGCTGATGTATAGATTCCAGAAGCTTCGCAGTTCTGAAGGTGCTCAGTTTGACTGCTGGATGCAGATTCTCTTCATTCCTTAAAACAACATGAAGAGAATGAGTCACAAATACAATCCGGGGAAACGCAGAAAGAACAACCTAGGAATTCAAATGTGAGCTTAAGAAAGAAAGAGTAGCTGAAAAAATACAAAGCAGGATGAAGTGAAGGGGGGGGGCCTGGGAGCTCAGAAATACCAAGTCACAAAATCAGCTTATCGGAATCAGAGGGAGAGAGCCTGCAAATCATCTGATGCAGGCTGCAAAGATATGCTTTAGTTCCTGAAGCCTTTTTCCCAGGAAAACATCTAAGCAGAAGCACAATGTAAGAACAAGCAATAGCAACAGGCTCTCCCAGTGCATGTGTGGGAGAGGCTGCTAAGGACAAGCAGTGCAGATTAGGTGAGACTCCCCTGGACTCCCCAGGCCTCCCTGCAGCACAGCCAAGAGCCAGGAGACTGGTCCCCCTGCCAAGCTTTTCTCCAGCATCCCAGATCTGGAAATGTACTTGCGTGGGAGGAGGGGGCGGCAACAAGTGGTCCAATAATGCTTCTGGAAGCATTCAAGATTAAACCAGTCTCTTCTAACTAGTGGTCTTTTATAAGCACACATGATAAAGAGTAGGATTTATCTTACCGGTTTGTCTGCATCAGATCCTGTCAAATATATTTAAGTCTCCTCCATCTTCCCACACCCAACCATCAAGGCAGGGTGTTACCAATGGGCCCAGGTCTCCCTACCCTCCCATGGGGGACACAGCACCAGAACACTGCCCAGGACCTAACAAATGATTTGACCCACCCCCACCCCAGGATCCTGCTGATTTCATTTCTTCCTTCTTCTCTCATAGGCCTCAGGGTCCTGGCTCTCTAGCATCTTTCCACCATCCCCTCCAGAGCATGGCAAGCAGGACGACACGCCCTATGGCCCCTACCCTCAACCCACCTCTATAAAGCGTGTCTGCAGACACTTTTCAGGATCGCTATTGCTAGGACCTCCTGGGAGGGGATGGTATAATGTCAAGACCAAGGACGATTTTACAAAGTAATGGGAAATGTTCTACATTACAGTAAAATATTTCCAAGGTCTTCCTACAAGTGTAAGTGGATTTGGACCTGACTTTCCTAGGTCTTCTGACCCTGCCTCCCTCATCCTGATCTTCATTGCTCTGAGTTTTATTCTAGAAGTTTCCACTCAAGCATTCTCTCCCTTACCCTGGGAGCTGGGCTTTCTCAGTTTCCCCTTTAGTGCTAAAGCAAGCCCATTTTTTTGTGCCTCCACTACTACTGTCTCTAGTTCTAGCTCCTGAAGATAACAGGTGCTAAGTGAGGCACATCCCACAGCCGACCAAAGAAGACTCGTTCATGTCCAAGAGATGTCCTATCAGCTCTTCCCCACTGCGCTCACAATCAACCATCTATAAACCCTGTTCTTACTCAGAGACATTGACATTTGCTCACATCCCAGCAGAGGTGTGACAATTCCACTGCAGAACTGCCCCCCACCACCACTTTGCATCTATAGGCCCAGGTCCTTTCACTCAAGTCTTCTGCACGTCTTCACATGGCACAGGGACTGCTGGTTCTTTACCTGCAGTGTGGGCACGTGGTCTGGCAGGGAGGGAAACCGGAGGTGGAAAAGGCCCAAGGACAGGGAAGCGTGGGTGCCGGTGTCAGAGGGGACGTCACAGTGACAGCGCTGCTGCCTCTGTGTGTGTTTAAACTGGTGCCGCTTCTTTGAATGTGGCATCTGTCAAGGCTCAATGCAGATGACAGATGTCTCTCTGCTCCAGGAACAAACAACACAGCCCCAAGAAGGTGAAGAAAACAGCCTCACCCCGACCAGAGCGGAGAGATGCAGCTCTCCCAGAATAATCCTGAAAGAGCAGTGTGGGAGTCCACAGTCTACCACACACCTGCTTCCCTCCAAAAAATCGTGTTCTCATTATGAAACCCTTACAAGGTGGCTCCAACTCCAGGAATAAATCTGCATGAGCCTGGATGGCCTCATTCATTACCAGATGAACCGTTCATTCAAGAAAGACCTAAGGAGGGTCTATGAAAAGCCCTTGGGTAACTTACAAATAGCCTGTTAACTTACAAAGTGAGCCACAGTTAAAATCTGCCTTGGCCATGGTGGCTCAGCAGGCAGAGTTCTCGTCTGCCATGAGGGAGACCCGGGTTCAAATCCTGATGCCTGCCCATGTAAAAATAAATAAATAAATCAAATCTGCCTTCCAAAGGCAAATTTTTATTCACTCTGTATCCCTAGTTCCTAGGACAGTGTCCAGCACGTAGTAGGTGCCCGGAGATGTTTGTCAAGTCAGGAAAAGAGGGTGGGAAGCAAAGAGGTGAGAAAAAAAAGAAAGAAAGCAATTTAAGCAACATGATAAGAATAATTAAGAATATTAACTACAAAGAAAGGGAAATAATCTGCTCCAAATACACTAGAGTATAAATTCATTATATATGCTGGATCGGGCCAGTGATATTTCAAATATTTCTTAGAACTGACTCTGCACAGAACAAGATATTATCTAGGCTTGAAGGAGTTCATGGTCTTATTCCAGAGAAACAAAATCGTCAACTGGTAAATAATAGCTATTTTAACTAGTATTAGTATTATCATCATCATCATCATCCCCACCACCAAGGTTAGGCATTATCTCAGACAAGCCCCTGGGCTTCCCAACTGTGAATTCAGAGCTCTGTGCCTTGGAAGACAAGAATGTGAAGACAGACCCTAAAGGAGAACCAAACAGAAGAATTCCTCAAACACTGGGCACCCAAATACACCTTTCCCTGCTTCCAGGAAGGCTGCTGTGCCACTTGCCTGGAGTCCCATCTTATTCGTAGCTAGGAAGTGACTGGGTTTGCTGGAAGCAAAGAATAGGAAGGACGAGCAGGAGAACCCGGAAACTAAGGGGATTCAGACAGCTCAAAGATAGAAAGGCAGAGTGGAGTGTGTTTCCACCAAATTGCTCCAACACCTCCCACTCCAATTGAAGGACAATTATAAGGAGGAATTGAAAGAAGGAGGAGGAGATAAGCTGGAAGGGTCTGGTGGCCAGGTCACCACTGGCTCCAGGTGGGAGGGGTCCAAGAGACTTTCGGTGGCCAGGCAGGACAGAGCACCCACTGCCTATGGCTGGCTCCAGGTGTTCCATGCCATGGACCACGTGCTGCCCCTGACTGATGCTGGGCTCTAGGAAGCAGGGATGAGAGGGTGAAACATACAGCCAGTAACCTGCAGGGAGCAGGCTGCTCAGGCACTTCCTGGACTCACGTGAATGGGAGCCAGTGATGTGACGTAGGCTTAGGAAAGGCTGTTTCTATCTCAGTCCAGGCAAACCATGGCCCAGTTCTCCGTTCCCTTGGAGCTGAGCCCATTTGGAGCTGAGCCAAGCCCGGGGTCTCCCTCAGCAGGCTGTTGGAAGTCATGACTGTCCATTAGCACCTCGGTCACCTCTCTTGTGGCCTCAACTCCCTAAAGATCTTTCATATCCATTATCTCGCACCAGCTCCTGGAAAGGTGGCAGAGGGCAGTCATCAAGGCAGGCACACTGACCCTCCTGTCCAGAGGAGAAAATGAGGGCCCCACTGACAGGCAGAGACACCCAGGATAAAATGTAAAAGGCATTTATGCCCTGAAAGGCCCATGTGCCCCTGCCCTTCTCTCCGGCCTCTTTCAGGCAGGCACTGTCTTGGGCCCCACAGTGCAGTGTCCCTGGTTTTACTTTGACTTCCTTGACTAACTGCAGCCCTTTCTCTTCCTCAAATCTGGACACATGTTCTTTCTCCGCTTTGCCCATCTTAATTCCAGCTTCCCTTTCTAGTATCAGCTCAAGTCTTGCCTCCTCGAAGACAATTCCTCACTGCAAGTTATCTCTTGTTTCCTGTTTTTTTTTAAATAGACTTACCACCATTCTTTATTATACATTTGTGGGTTTATTGTCTCCCCACTGCACTCCATTCAGGTTCCACCAGACCAAGGCCACTGTCTTGTTTTCCCCATCAGCCTACACAATGCCATATACCTAGAAGATTCTCAACAAATCTCTGTTGAGAAAATGTGTTGACGTATATCATTCAGTTCTCCAATGACTGACTCCATTCGCTCAGTTACTTATAATGCTAATTTTATAGCTTGCATGAACCAGGGATCAAGAAACTGCTGTCTATCAAGCATTGCTCTGGAGGTGGACATCAGCTCATTCATTCCTCACCACAATCCTGTGAGTACTTAATACCCCCATTTTACAGATAAGTACATTGAGACTCCAAGAAGATAAGTTTCACAAGTCACAGAGTCAGTAAGGGGTGAAACCAAAATTGCTACCTCTGGCTCATAATTTGTTTTTTCCACCAAATGACCTAAGTGACGCTAACTGGGTATCCAGGCCAGAATAGCCAACAAGTCTTAACTGTCTTGGTTCTCAATCTCATGGCCTCCAGGATCCAACCCAACGTGGCATCTTTCCTCTGCCACAGCAGAGAGGGTTGCTTAGGCAATGTAACTGAATTGGCATGTTTACTTGCTTCTGATTAAGCAGAGTTTTTACTTGACAACAGCATTTGCTGAAACTACTGAGGCTATAAATAAATAGGAGCTGGGCTAAAATCTGAACCTTCTTTCAAAGCTGACTCCTTTTCCAATAGAGCTGTACCTAGGAGAAGAAGGGAAAAAACCTTTTTCAGTCTCCATGGTATTTTAACTAAGGATTAACTGAGGTTGTATGCAGCAAGGAGGAAGATGTTGCAGAGGAACTGGCAAGAAACTTGAGGTGCAAGAGCTATCTGCATAGAGGAATCAACTAAAGGTGTCAACCAAGGACAAGTGAAGACAGTGGCACTTGGGCCAAATGATAGCAGATGCAGAACTTCACAACCCAACCTAGCAAATAGGTGCACCTTATTCTGGAGGCCCTCTTGGGTCCTCTCACTACCTCTCTCAAAGGCCCTTTGGCAGCCAAAGTAATACAGGGACATCTCCCACTGCCAAACTGAGCAACCCCAACACCCTTTCTAGGCACTGTCTTTAACTGACTTGTTCAAGGTTACTCAAAAAGTTACCTGTCAGCTGAAGCAATACAGAAACCCAGATGTGCTATTTTAAAGAGCCTCTTATTCAACAGCTGTACTTCCATACACAACCTCAGGTGGTTGGGGATGGAGGGAAGGTAATTTGGGGCAGGTGATAGTAGAGCTTCCACCAGATTAGCCACTCAACAATGATGCACCTTCCGGTCCCTTCACTGTATATCTGAACTTACACTTTATGGCCACATTTTGTCTCCTAACTTCTTTGTCCTTCCCTTGGTCTTCTCTCCACCTCCACCTCCCTTTTATTCTGCCTTCACCCTAGCGTGTGAACTTGCAGCCAGCTTCCTGGAAGCAACTTTGGGATCCGTTTCCCTGTGTCTCAGGGAGGACAGGTCTTGCACTCAGATCACTCAATATGCCTCAATATGCTTTTCATGGCATTGAAAAGAAACCAAGTTCCTCTTTACTCTCTCACGAACAAACAAACTCTATAACCTTTAGAGTTATAGAGTTAAGGAGTTTCTCAGGTGACCATTTTCTTACTGACAAAATGAGAAGAATAATTCCTGCCTAATGTCCCACAAAAATGTAGAGTATCTTAAGAAAATAACATATAAAGCCTTGAAAAAAGAATAAAGTGCAGATCGGCTGTGCTGTTGTGACTAATTCAGTGCATCCTCCTTATTCAGCTGAATTTAGTTAATTCACAAGAATACACTTTGCAAACTGTCAGGCTCTATGCAAGGGCTTTTTATAATTATTTCATTATTAGAGTTGTTTATGATTTTTGTTCTATCACATCAACTGCAATAACCCCAAGAGACTAAGACAATGATAATATTGACGGTGATGATGGCGGTGATGGTGGTGATGGTGATGTTGCTGCTGATGTGATGGTGACCATACTGGTGATGACGATGATGGTGGCCGTGGTGATGATGATGGCCGGGGCGATGGTGATGGTGCTGGAGATGATGATGATGATGATG
>PVIY010050025.1:0-16452 GCA_004026745.1 Myrmecophaga tridactyla
CCTTGTCAACAGATGAGAGGAACATATGGAATAAAAATAAATAATAGGGGGAACAAATGTTAAAATAGATTTAGTTTGAAATGCTAGTGATCAATGGAAGGGATCAGTAAGGGGTGTGGCCTGTAAAATTTTTTTTTTCTGTTTGTTACATTTTTCTGTTGTCTTTTTATTTCTTTTTCTGAATTGATGCTAATGTTCTGGGAAATGATCATGATGATGAATATGCAACTATGTGATGATATTGTGAATTGCTGAGTGTATGTGTTGGGAATGTTTGTTTCTTGTAATTTTTGTTAATTAATAAAAAAATTTTTTAATAAAAATAAATAAATAATAGGGGGAACAAATGTTAAAATAAATTTAGTTTGAAATGCTAGTGATCAATGAAAGTGAGGGGTAAGGGATATGATATGTATAATCTTTTTTTGTTTGTTTTCATTTTATTTCTTTTTCTGTTGTCTTTTTATTTCTTTTTCTGAATTGATGCAAATGTTCTAAGAAATGATGAATATGCAACTATGTGATGATATTGTGAATTACTGATTATATATGTAGAACAGAATGATCATATGTTAATGTTTTTGTTTGTTGTTAAATTTTTTAATTAATTAAAAAAAAACTTTAGGGACACCCAAATCAATAGGCCATGCCCTCGATCAGGAGGCTTATTCTTGTGAAGCTTATGTAGGTAGCAGAGAAGCTTAGCCTACCTATAGGCATGCCTAAGAGTTACTTCTGGAGGACCTCTGTGGTTGATCAGATGTGGCCTCAGTCTCTCTAAACCCAACTCTGCAAGTGAAATCATTGCCCTCCCCCCTACATGAGACATGACATCCAGGGGTGAAAGTCTCCCTGGCAACATGGAGATGACACCCAGGGATGAATCCAGACCTGGCACCATGGGATAAACAATTACATCCTGACCAAATGGGGGAAAAGAAGTGTAACTAATAAAGTATCAGTGGCAGAGAGAGCTCAAATAGAGTCAAGAGGCTACTCTGGAGGTTGCTCTTGTACAAGCTTCAGGTAGACCTTGGTACCTATCATAACCTGCAACCCCCAACCAGGACCATTCCAGCCAATCCTAAAGAACACCTAGGGCAATATGCTAGATTTCACAAGGGTTCCAGGCACAAGAGTAACTTTCCAGAAACCTATAACTTCCAGATGGGTCCCTGGTCCAGATAAGTCCTGAAGCCTAGCCCACCCTCTCCAGAATATCAGATAGTTCCATCTCTCTACCCCATATTAGTGACAGACCTTTCCAATATCAAAAATTTAGAATTGCCATAGCCCCAACAACCCCAATGAGAGGTATGGAAAGATCACAGATGATGGTGGTACTATATATAAAAGATAGGACTTAACAAAGGAATATGAATGCTGAATCATTAAATTGATATCTTTTAGTCTCCAGTATCTTAGAGCAGCTAGAAGTAGAAATCCAAAATTGTGAAATTGTAACCCATGTCAAAGTCTGAAACATGTTCTACAACTAATTGTGGTGCTGTGCTTTGAAATTTATAGCTTTTTTGTATATATGTCATTGTTCACAAAAAAAGAAGGAAAAAAAAGTCGATTGTGATGATGAAGTACGTGGGCCTTCTAGCCTCCTATATTCTGGAGCAGCTAGAAGGAAAAATATGAGGGAATCACATGGTAGCCCACGACAAACTCTGGGATCTGTCCTGGAACCACTTTTTGAAGAGTGCTTTGAAAACTACTGCTTTTTTATTTCTTTGCTTTGTATATATATGTTATACTATACAATAAAAAAGTTAGAATGGGCCTAACCCAAATACCCCTACAGAGTGTGAGAAAGATCAGAGGTGACGGCGGAGTTATACAGAGAAAGCTGGGTTTAACAAATGAGTCCTGAATCATTTTACTGATATTTCTTTTAGCTTCCAGGCCCTTTGAGCAGCTAGAAATAAAAACCTAATATTGTGGAATTGTAACTCATACCAAACTGTGAAATCTGTTCTACAACAATTTGTTGCGATGTACTTTGAAATGTATTGCTTTTAGGTATATATGTTACTTAAAGAGAAGGAGTAAAACAGAGAAGATAGGATTTAACAAATGAGTATGACTGCTAAATCAATATATTGACATTTCTGTCAGTCTCCAGTGTTTTGGAGGCACTAAAAGGAAAAACCTGAAATTGTGGGACTGTAACCCGTACCAAACTGTGAAATCTGTTCCATAACTACTTATTAAAATGTACATTGAGCATGGGAATCATTTGAGGTGATGGTAGCTCATTATTGGGATTATAAGTAATAGTGATATAAGTGAATTTGATGGAAAATGTTTGTTTAAAGTCATGTATGTGAATAAGCCATTGCAGGAACTAAGACACGTGAAAAATAAATAAAAACAGAGGGCTACATGGGAAAGTATAGCTATTGAAAACTATGAACCATAGTTCACAGTAATATTTTAATATTGTTTCAACAGTAACAAATTTACTATACCAATATAATGGGACAGCAATAGGGGAAAATAAGAAGTTTGGGAAGATTTGGGGTTTATTTTTTTTATTCTTATTTATGCTCTGGAGTAATAAAAATGTCCTAAAATTGATCATGGGGATGTATGGACAATTATGTGATAACACTGTGAGCCAGAGATTATACACTTTACATGGTTTGTGTGGTGTGTGAATATGTCTCATTTAAATTGAAAAAAATTTAAATATCAAAGCTATTGGATTACAATTACACAATTTCAGGTACTGTCTTCTAGCTCCTTTAATATCTAGAAATTAAAAAGAAATACCTACATAAAAAAAAATGTACATTGAGGGCGGGCCACAGTGGCTCAGCAGGCAAGAATGCTCGCCTGCCATGCCAGAGGACCCGGGTTCGATTCCCGATGCCTGCCCATGTTAAAAAAAAAAGTACGTTGAAATTTATTGCTTTTTTGTATATATTTCACAATAAAAAAAAGTTATAAAAAAACAAAAAAGATGAGGAGATGTGCATCCAGACAGACAGAGGCGAGAGCAGAGGACGCCCGGGACCGCTGGCCACCGCCAGCCTTGCCCGGGACAGGTTCTCACCTGCACATGGAGAGGCACTGTGGCCTGCACACACTTGGTTTCAGACTGCATGAAAATATGGTCTGGTTGTGGCATGTTTTACCCTGAAAAGCACACGGGGGAGGCCATGACACACCCTGCCGTGCCCCGGGAGGGCTGTGCCCAGAGGTCCAGGAGTGCAGTGAGGCTCCTCCTGGGGGTCACGGGCCCCCTTTGGCATTTTAAACTTAGATTCACTCTTGTTGTTTCAAAGTTTGGGACACTGAGCCATGTAGAACCAGGGAGAGGCGAAATGCACAGCCCTTGGCCCGGTGGACTGAGCTGCCCGAAGCCTGCAGGGCCCACCGCCCCGTCCCTAAAGAGAACGGTGGGTCCATGGTGCAAAGTGTGGCCGGGTGGGGTGTCCACGGGGGCAACAGCCAATCGCCTCGGCCACAGCCACCCCAACCCCCACAGGAAAGGAGGTGCCTTTCACCCAGGGTTCTGCGTGCTCCACCTCCGATGGGAACGGCCCTGCAGGCCCCCAGGGAAGGACCCACGTAGCCCCAGGCTGTGGCCCTGGAGGACAGGGACCCGCCACCGCCCAGCCAGCCGAGGAGGGAACACACGGAGCTCAAAGCTCGTGCTCAGCAAGAACAAGGGGTGAACGACAGATGCGTGCAGCGGTACCGAGGAATCTCAAAATGATCAGTGGTATTGAGTAAAAGAAGGTAGAAAAAAAAAGATCCATTTACACAGCATTCTAGAAAACACCCTCATCTGCAGTGACAGCAATAAGAGGGAGGTGGCCCGGGGACAGGTGGCAAGTGGAGGGGTGGCAAAAGGAGCCAAGAGACTTGGGGCGAGGACTGATGAGACCCTAGAACCTGATTCGGACAAAGGGTCTCTGCAGGAGTGATCAAGGTAAGGGTTTTGGGATGAGCTTCCCCGGGGCCCTAAATCCACTAACAAGTGTCCTTTCGAGAGAGGAGGGAGTAGAGAAGCCCTCTCCGGGGACCACCCGGACAGGAGCCAAATCTGCACCTTCTGGGTAAGTCTGCGGGGCCGACAGACTCCCCAGAGCCTGCGGTCCCCTTGAGAACGCTAGGCTGCCAGGGTCCCAAAGCCAAGGCAACGGGCAGTGGGAGGAGAGAGACGGTCTGGAGGGCAACGGGGTCAGGGCAGGTCGGAGCTGGGCGAGCAGCCCTCGGGCAGAGCTTCCCGCCTCATCAGCCATGTCAGGATGGCTCCAGGCACAGGGTGGCTGGTGGTCACCCTGGCCCCAAGTCACCCACAACATGGGCATGTGAGATTGGAGCCCCCTGGGCCTTGTCAAGAGACAGCACGCTCTCCCACGGCAGGCACCAGGGACAATGCAGGAGCCCCGGCCTTCTCCGAAAGCTGCTGTCTCTGAGCTTTGGCCAATTTTAGAAACCTCCCTATTGGGTTGGCAAAAGCAGCGACTTAGGAACTGCAGTGATTAATGTCACATAAAAATGCAAGATGCGTGGGGGATGCCAGGGGCGGCTTGTGCTGTCTCCAAAGAGACGGGCACTCCGTGCTGGAACCTGCAGACTCCGTTCCTTGTCAGGCCTGAAGCACAGCGAGCAGGGGGCACCAAGGACAAGCACTGGGGCTGGGGGCACACTCTCGGCCCCCAAGTCCTCTGGTGCTGCCAGCAGAGCCTATGGTTCAGCTCTGTGCAGAGGCCACTAGGGATGTCGAGTCTGAGGGCACATGTGCTTGTCCCAGGCCGGACAACTCAAGCAAAGCCGCTGCTTGTTGGCCCCAGAGGCCAGGCCAGGCCACTGAGCCTGGCCGGGAGCCCTGACCTCATTGATGTGTGTGTGATCCAGTGACAATGCAGTGCAATAAGCCACCCCGGAAGTCAGCTGCATCCAATAGCCACTGCATTAGAAACAGCACAGGGACTCTGGGGTCAGGAATTAGTATGGGCCTAGCGGCAAGTGGCATTTTGACTCCTTGGTGCCCTCAGTGGAAGGAGGGGCAGGAGATCCAGTGGCTGGGGCAGAACCATTGGGGGCTTCTTTGTCCAAGGTAGGACTGCTGAGCTGGCCCAGAAGGTGGCGATGTCACCGACCCTCCTCTCCATGGGAGTGTCCAAAAATTTGTAGCCACCTTGGTGTATTTCCCTCAGAGGCATGGATTTCTCCAGGATCTCGGAGAAGCACTTGGGGCCACAGAGAGGCCCAGTCCCATTGTACAGGGGGAGAAGGGACCCACTGCAGGCCTCAGAATGTTTTTTTGGGGGGCAGCCTTTCCCTGGAGGGAGGGGACAGTGAAAAGGAAGACAATGAGCCAGACATGAGACGACAAACAGGATTTTTCTTACCTGAAAAGCTAGTCCACAGATAGAAAGCAGAGCAGCAGTGACCAGGGATGGACAGAGGGTGTGAGGGCTTATAGCTAAATGAGTGTGAATTTGGATTTGGAATGCTGAAAATAACCTGGAAATAGATAGTGAAGGAAAGGCACACAGTCTGGTCATCGTACTTTGTCAAAGAATTGTCCGCTTAAAGTGGTTACGATGATTATGTTATGTGTACTTTACTGAAATCAAAAATAAGTTTATTAAAAAGACAAGCAGAGCCAAGGCCCACCTGCTCACCTTGCCAAGTGCCCTGGGACAGGCCTGCCTGCTGGGGTGCACCTTCTCAACTGTGCAGGAAGCCAGCGGGCAGCCGTCAGGGTCTCACAGGCAGGACAGGGCTCAAGCTCAGGGAAGGAGTCCCACTCCTCCAGAAGGAAGCCAGACCCACAAAAGAACTCCTGCCCCGGACTGATGGGGAACCACCCACGGGCCTGTCCCCCATCTGCAGGGCCTCTGGCCCAGCAGCCTGCCCATCCTCACTACCTGTGCTTGGCAGGGCCAGCCAGTTCCCTGCAGTACCACTCTCGAGGGAGGCCCCAGGTCACACGGGGGCTGTGGGGTTCTGGAACTACGGCTGGCTGCAGAGGACATGCTCTGAGATGTCAGCACACCCAGCTCTGGGCTGCGGCACCTCCCTCCGGGTGACACACACAAACGTGCACACTCACGGGGTGGGGCAGCAGGCAGAGCACCCCACAGCCAGCAGCAATTGGCACCGACAGCCCCTGCAGGTCCTCACTCCCACCCAGCAGGACCTCCAGTGCCACAGGGCCACCACTCCAGGCCCGTTCTCTGCCCAACACGGCATGAAGGAAGGCACAGGTGCCCAGGGCGAGCAATCCTGGCCAGATAACACTTCAGCCACACACCCTACTCTGCAGCTCCCCCAAAACCAGCTGAACAGTGAAAGTGTTTGTCGTGACTTTGAGGCTGGTCCCTGGAAGCCAGCATTGTGCCTGCAGCAGCAGTCCAGACTCACCCAGGTCCCTGGTAGTGAAACGGCCCTGGGACAAGACAGTCCCAGCGGGGTAGGCACAGCACCAGCACCAGTCTCGTCGCCACAGCGGCTTCCAGGGGCACCTGGGATCCTGCCTGCTGAGCGCACAGGTAAGCCTGGCACCATGGCACGTGGGCCACCCTCTCTGCTCCATGTGGCAGTCTCGTTCCCATCAAGGATGCAGAAAGGAGGCCTGAGAGACCAAGCTCCACGTCCAGCCAGGGCCAAGACCTGGGCCCAGGCCTGTGGTCACAGGGAAACCAGGCACAGAGTCCAGAGACTGTGGACTGTGCCCCATGGCTGCAGCACTGGGCAGAGGGATGCGCAGGCACTTCAGGTGGGTGTGTGCAACTGTACATGTAGGCATGCGCGTTTGTACACACTGGTGCACACGTTTTACACATAGGTGCATGTGTGTGCACATTTGTACATGCAGGGGCACGTGTATGTGCATCTGTACGCATGGGAGACTCTGTGCCGGCATATACATGTGGGGGCTTGTGTGTGTGCATGTTTGTACATGTGTGTGCATGCTGTACACGAGGGAGGCTGTGCAGGCATCTACACGTGAGGGCTTGTGTGTGCACATGTTTGTAATGTGTGTGCATGCTGTACACAAGGGAGGCTGTGCAGGCATCTATACGTGGGGGCTTGTGTGTGTGCATGTTTGTAATGTGTGTGCATGCTGTACACAAGGGAGGCTGTGCAGGCATCTATACGTGGGGGCTTGTGTGTGTGCATGTTTGTACATGTGGATGCATGCACGTGTTTGTAAATGTGAGTTCATGCAGTGTGTGTGCATTTGTACATGTGGGTGAATGTGTGCATGCTTGTACACATGGATGTGCGCAAGAGTGTGCATTTGTACATGTGGATGCATTGCATATGCATCTGTACATGTGATTATTTATACACAAGTGCATGTGTGCATGTTTGTACATGCATGTGCACATGTACATGTCTGCGTGTGTGCACACATTTATACACGTGGGTGCATAGGCACTTTTGTATGTGTCCGGGTGCACGTTTATTCACGCAGCTGCACATGCATATTTATATACATCAGTGTGTGTGTGCAGGTTTATACATGTAGGTGCATGTCTGTGCATGTATGTACACTTTGTACACGTGGGTGCATGCATGTTTGTACATATGTGCTTGCACACATTTATACAGAGATGGGAGCCTGTGTTTGTACATCTAGAGGCATACTTGTATTTACATGTGGGTATGTATGCATTTGCACATGTGGGTGTGTGCACATGTGTTCAAACACATGGGTGTGTAAGTGGATGCATGCTTGTACATGTGTGTACACATGTGGGTATCTGTGCTTGTTTGTATATGTGGGTGTGCGTGTTTGTACATGTGGGTACATGTGCACACTTGTACATAGCGTATGCTTGTGTGCATTTGTATCTGCGGATGCATGTGTGTTTGTACACATGGGCACCTGTGTCTGTGTGTTTGTGCACATCAGTGCATGCATGTAGAAGCAGGCTCGGGAACCTTGAGGTTGAGAGCTGGCTGCACCCCATCAGGTGCAGCCTGGGGAGGCTGAACGGAAGGCAGGCCCGGATGCACCATTGGCTATGCTGCCCACCTGGCTTCTGGGAAGGCTAGGGGTACATGAGCTGTGTGCGTGGAGAGGATCCCCATCTCAGGAGCTCCAGGATGATGCTGGGAGGAGAAGCAGAACACTGTCACCCCCAGCCCCAGGGCAGGGAGGGTAGTGGCAACATGGGAGTCCCCAATACAGGGTACAGCGCTGCCTGGGACAGAACAGGGACAGCCCATGCCAGGAAAGAGCGGTGGGAGGTCAGTGGCAGACTCGGTGGGGACGGGAAGGACCTAAAAGGCCAGTTGGCCTCAGGCTGCTATGGGGCTACAAGCTCCCCTCTGTGCACTCCCCAGCACCCCCCCATGCTCCCCTCGGCCAAGCAGGCCTTAGTCTTCTAAGAAGGAAGGTGAGGCAGGCCCATGACGACGAATGCCTCAGGGATGCTCTCCCAGTACTGATGTGGTGCTCACGGGGCTGCTGAGGTTGGCTGAGGGCGGGGTGGAGGCTGGGGAGTCCTGGGCTGGGAATGGAGAAAATGGAGTACAGGGTCCCCCAGCAGTGATGGGAAGGCAGAGATGCGGCCAGGCCCTTCGGAGACCTCCGTAGATAGCACTGAACAGCCTCGTCTCCACCAAACTGGACAAAGAAGCCAGACCCAAAGAAGGACCTCACTTTGGTGGCATGGCCAGGAGACCCAGAGCTGGCTGAGCCGCGAGGGCAGGAAGGGCATGGGGAAGCTGCAGGGGTGAGCCCAAGGATGATCCAGGGGCACCTGTGGAGGTCCAGGGCCCCCTGACTTCTCTCTTTGGGCCCACCTGCAGGCAGGAAGGCAGCTGGCCTCGCCATGTCCAGGAAACCAAAGGAAGCTCTGAGAGGCAGAGCCCCACAGAAGGCTGCTCACCTGGGGCCCTGCCCAGCCTACATACTCAGGGCCTTCCCAGCAAGCAGCTGGCCCCTCATGGGCCCGAGTGGGGATGTACTGGAGCTCCCAGGCAGCTGACCTGCGGCTGCCACACCCACCCAGCCCTGACCTCAGCCAAGAGCCGATGAGGGGGAGTGTTGGGGCAGCAATGGCTCATGAGCCAAGCCCCAAGCCAGGGGCTACAAGGCCACCACCCAGAAGCCTGCAGAACCCCTGCCTCCCACTCCCTCCAGGACTGCAGTAGGCTGGTGTCTCATGGGTCCCCCCTGCTCCCCAGACCTACCCACCCCTTGACACCCTTCCCCTTTCTCCCTCTGCTGACCCACCCCACCGGGGTTTCCTGATGCCTTCCTGCATCCCGACCTTCAGGCACCATCCCAGTCCCAAGAGTGAGTCCCAGCCCCTCCATGCCCTCGGCTTCCCCAGGGAGAAGGGCTCACTGCTTGCCCAGGTGCCCTGGAAAGGGACTCCATGCAGCTCTGCCTTGTGCCTGCCCTGGAGTAAAAGCCCCCCAGCTGTGCCTGTGCCTCAAGAGCATGTGGCATTTGCACCAGGAGGCCAGTGACTGACCCCACACCAAAAGGAAAGGAAAGAACACGCCCAGCAGATACTCAAGATGGCACTGCTGGCCTTCACTCAAATGGGACGACCATACTCCCTACCAGCTGTGTGTGCCTTGGCCCAGTGGCTCCTGTCCCCAGCCAACCCCAGCCTTGCTGCCCACCCACCCACGGACTGGCCAGGAGACCACTCAGCAGTCAGCAGCAGGACACTGTGTCTATGGGCACACAGAGGGAGTGCGTTTCCCCTGCCTGTGGGCCACTATGACAAAAACAGAAAGGCAATCAACAGCATCACGGCTGGTCACTGAACTCAACCTTCTACATGTGACCCATCTCCTTGACGTGAGCTGGCAGGGGACAGGCTGCCGTTGGCCCAGGTGACAGGTAAAGGGGAAGCAGCAGAACCTGGCGAGAGCTCCACTTGAGCTCCCTAGTGGCCAGCGCAGGGAAGGGAGCCCACTGACCACATTTACTGATCGACAAATCAAAAGCAAAGAGCAGTTTTCAAGCCCCACACTGCACAAGCACTGCCAGCTCTCCTGACAGTCCAGTGGGTGGACGTTGGCTCACGGCCGAAGCTGTTTCCAGAAAAACACAGTCGTGTTAAACTACAACCAGATCTAACATGTATCTGCATTTATCAGGCACCACGGGCATCCATAGGAAGTGACTCACACACACAGTCGAGGGACAGGGAAGACGCACCGCTCCAGCCCCACCAGGCCACCAAGAGGGGACAGGCTCAGCCCAAAATGCCAGCTAGAGACAGGACCCAGGAAGCTGCATCTTCAGGACCAGCAAACAGGAACGGAAGATTTGTTGTCCGAAGAAAGAGGCCATCTCACATTGGCCTCTTGGGCCTAGCCCCCACATTGAGGTACAAGCAGCCTGACCAGGAACCTGTCATCTGTCTCATGGGCACTTAAGGAAGGAGCAAGAAGACAATCCACTCAGCTGACAGTTCCACCAGTCCCCAAAGAGATGCACAGTGGCCTAAAATACAGGGATGCCACACCCCACATGTGGACATGCTCCAGGGACTTGTCTACGAGTCAGCTCCTTGGAAGACAGTTCTCAGCCTTGACCCCGAAGCCCTAGAAGAGAAGGTTTTCATCTGACCTCAAAGTCTGGGAAATGAGGGAGGTAGTAGAGAGTCCCAGCCGTGTGGGCAGGGCTCCAGGCTCTGGGGCTCTGCTCTGGATAGGAGGCAGCAGGATGAGGAGGAAGCTGCTGGTGGGGACGACACCCCACATCCGGCCCCAGAGCTGCAGGCCTGGCTCATGAAGCCGTGCGTGCCCACTCAAGGGACCACAGCTGCACCGTCCGCCCAGGCTGCACCTCCTCAGGGTGGGGCCCTATCCCTCTCTTCTAACACCAAACCCATTTAGGAGAGCAAAGAGCCACAGCTCTGCCTGGGTCTCCAGGTTGGCTACATTTCTTTAAAGCAACTCCCACGAAGTTGGTGCAGACACAATGCCATGAGGGAAGGACATGTCCATCAACAAACACCAAGCCTCATGAGCTGGACATAACCCATCTCCCCATGTGAGTAAGATCTTGTGAAGGCCACCCCAAGGGAAGCAATGACGACCCCCTCTCCTCAGAAATAAGCACCATGGGGGGCCGATGAGATGGGCTGGGGGGTGCGGGGCCAGTACTGCTGAGGGAGTTTGTGGGCAACCAACTGCCACCCCCGACCCTGCTCGCTTCTGCGCACCCTGGGGGCCTCTGCCAGCCTGGTTCCAAAGCATGGGCAAGCTGTGATGTCCCTATGCATGGACAGCGCAGTCCCGCTCCAGGAGGAAGTTTCTCCTCTGCACAACCCCCAGAACCGGGCCCTCATGAAGGTGACAAAGTTGCATATGCAGTTACATGCACCAGAGCTGCACCAGGAATGGACTGGGTCTTAGAGGACGTTTTTGCGCACAGCCTTAACACTCACAGAGTTTTCTAGGAATGCTGCTCCCATGTAAATGGAGAGAGAACTGGACTCTGTTGTATCTGGGGCTTCCTTGGGCGTTGCCTCCGTCCAGACCTGCAGCCAGTCAGGTGGGTGGAGGCTGTGGGGACTCTCTCCTCCAGGGCAGAGGGGCCTGAGCATGGCAGTCGTGCGCATCTCACTGAAGCCACAACCTTCAATTCCTCTCCTACGTTCCCCTGGTGACAGCAAGTGATTTTTAAAACTAGGCATATAATCAGGCTGTATCTTCTTTAAATCCCATGCAGATTGTAAAGGAAGCATTTCAAAAATATCTGTTAGAAAGAAGGGGCCAGAGTATAGAAGAGCAGAGAGCCTGGACCACCTCACACATGGTGCCCCAGCCTGGCACAGCTGGTGACAAGGTGCTGGCAGTACTATATGCCACACAGCCAAATCCGGGGGACAGAATGCAACGGCACCACCTTTTTCCATCAACTAAAATGACCAATGCCACTGCAGGTCCCGGCTTCTGAGAACTCATATAGCTCAACCTGAGACCAGGAGCAAGGTTAAAAGGGAGGAAAATCCACCAGCACACCACTGAGCAAAAAGGGCCACAAACTAGGTGGCTGGCCATGGTGCCAGCCCTCAAGGCTGTAGAAAACACACAAAGTGACACTCCGTGAACCCTCCTGCAACCCCTCCAAGGTCAAGTCTACGGAGTCCGAACTGACGTCATGTCGTCTGACTCTCAAAAGGTGCTGCTGCAAAACACCCAACCCACGGCGAGCCGCAGTCCCAGTTCCTAAAGGGGTGCTGAAAGCTTTCGGGAGCAGAGGCCCAAGCCGGCTGCAGGCCACCTGAGAAGACAGCACCAGGCACTCCCGGATGCTCAAACCTAAACCAGAAACATGTAAAACAGGCCAGAGGCTAAACAGAACAGGCTGTCCACACAGGCCTGGTTTTCAGGAAGGTTAAAAACGTAGAACAACTTTGGCCAGAATGGAAACAGAGACTTCTTCGCCAATGCACTGACCAACTGCTCTGAGAGTCCAACCCTGTACCTTTCTTTCTGAGTGGCCTCCTTAAACACCATCATGCAGAAAAAGAGGGAGGACTTAGGAGGTCTGACATCCTCCCAATGAAGTGACACTTGGCCTCACTGTACCCCACTCCCCACCACCATCACATGGCCCTGTATAAGGCACCTGGCTTCTCCCAGATGAGACCCACAGAGCTGGGGCTCAGGATGAAGCAGTGAGGTGTGGGAAGAGGGAAGGCTGCGGTGCCCTAGCCTGCCCGGAGCTCCTGGAGGAAGCGATCACAGTGTGTGGGGAGGCGGCAGCATGCCCAGTAGGTGCAGCGGGGAAACAACACAAGCCCAAAGATACAAGGCACAAGACCTCCTGGACTTAGCAGAGTGACTCATTTCACTTGGCCGTTTTAAAAACACGTCACAGGGATAAAATAAGATTATAAGAGGGCATCTGCAAACTTAAAAGCATGTTAAATAATGTATTAGAAGATAGGAGATACATTACCCACAAAAATTATTTTTAATATCTGTGTCCCAAAAGTTTCTAATCTGAATCACAAGAACAATGAAAAAACCTAAATCTGTGGGAAAAAACACTTCTTAAAACAGACTTGCTTGTATATCCCAAACAGGGAACCCTGCTAGAAGGTGGACTCCAGTTAATAGTACAATTATAAAAAGGTTCTTCCAGAAACTGTAACAAATGTACACACGAATGCAGGTGTTAATACTAGGGTGGCCTGCACAGCTCTGTATATCATGCATGATTTTTCTATAAAACTACAATTTCTCTAACAGAACAAAAAAAAAGGAAAAATAAAACAGGCTTGCTCGGCTACAACGGGCTGAGAACTTAGCCTTGGCCCCTACACCAAGAACCCTTGGAGGTAGAGGGCCCCGGGTGGCGGCTCACTGGCTCACTGTGACCCCTTGATGAGGGGGGAAGGCGAGTGGGGCTGTCTTCAGAAGAGAAGGCCTTGAAAAAGTCTAAACACCAACTGCTTCCAGCAATAGCATTTGTGTGGAGCTAGAAAAAAAGGAAACCCATTTTGTCATTTTAAAACACAGAATGGGGTGGGTGGGGGGAGTGCTGGTGGAAGGGGAGTACTGGCTGCTTAAAAAAATACACAACAAAGAATCGTGCTTCCCCTATCAACCCAAAGTTAAGAATAAAAGTTAGCCACCACATTTCCTTAGCAGGGGTGGGTATGAGGGGAGACGAAGATAGTGTCTAAAACTATAAAGATAGAAAGGCAGCCTGAGGCAGGGCCGGAGAGCAGTCGATGGTCCCACTGCCTCAACCTCTTATAGTCCCTGCACTCTAATTAAAGCAGGATATTGTGCCAACAAAAGAGGTCCACAAGATAACCGGGAGGTGAAGCAGCCATGGCAACTGCCTCAGGTTGGGAGGGGGAGCATGGTACCTCTATCGAGAATGCCGACGTTTACAGGAAAGTAGGTAACATTTTCTTTGGGCATGTAAATAAGTGTAAGGCAGAGAATAGGAAAAAGGGAAATTATTTATTAAAGAAAAGTCACCTGTGTGTTACTCTACATCTTAAATGAATATGTCTGACATGGACACGTGGGACTGAAACATGCCTTCCATGACAAATGGATTCTCAAAGGCAAACTCCTAGGGGGCGGGTCAAGCCACAGGTCAAGAGCCGCAAGGAACCCTCGTGGGCGAGATGTGGTCACTCTCCAGTTTCCCCGAGGAACAGTCATCATCACGTTTCTGTAAACATCTGTCAGATGCTAAAAATATGAACTTACAAACTACCATCACAGAAGTTATTTTAAGCAATAAGTTTAAAAACTGCGAGCAGACGTGGTGCCTCGAACAGCACCAGGCCACGGCTCTGCAGGCGGGTTCCCCAGGCCAGGGGCCCTCCTGCCCAGGCCCTTCTCCCCCAACCCACAGCTGACCAAAAGGGCCCCATGGCTCCTCCGTCACCAGCCACGCCAGCACCGGCTGAGAAGTGAGCCGAGGAGGTCCTGCTCTCGCCCTCCTGGGAGGCCTGCGGCGGCAGCGTGGGGCAGCAGGGTGGGCAGCCCCTACGTGCGGTTCAGCGTCTGGAAGATCCTGGAGATCTGCAGCATGACGGGCCCAGTCTCTGGGTCATTCATCCACTGCGTGCTGTTCAGGGGGTTTTCAAGCATGTCTTCAAATGCTGTGGGGAAAAGAGAGCAAGCCCGACTCAGTGACAGCACCTCTATGGAGGCTAGTGGCATGCAGGAGTGGCCTGTCTTGTAAACAAGTATCTCACATCGAAGAGTCCTTCTTAAATAGCAACACTTAAGAGACATCACTTCACAGTGAGCGCCCTCAGCCTTAAATCCACCCAACAATGTGAGAAGCACCTATCAAATTAAAACTGAGAGAGGGGCACAGCGTGCTCAGGCATGGAGTAATACGGGTGTGGCTCACAGGCACACCAACTTTGGAAAACCAGGGGGCAACAGCGATTAAGATTTAAAAATAGAACTATTTTTAAGTGACCACTAACTCCACGTCCAATTGCACCCCAAGAAAATAATCTGAGGCAGAAAAGAATTATGTACAAAGATACAGCTGCAGAATTTAATAATCTCAAATTGGAAATATTTAAATGGGCAATCACAGAGAAATATTTTAAAAACTAGCACATCACAATTTTAACTAAGAACTTCTTTGAAAAATAAATTCAGATGTCTAAACAGTTACACGAACTTGTTTCCCCCAAAAGGAGAGGTACCTTTTAGCAAAGAGGCTCTGCAATCCTGACCCAGCCGATCCCACCAGGTACAATGCCCACAGCAAGGCAGGCGCCACACTCAGTCCTGGTCCTTGTCAGACCAGTAGATATTTAACCATCTCGACAGAAAAGGCCCTAAGATGACAGCCTTTAGGACAAGCAGCTCTAGGAGCTCCCTGCAGCTCAAACAGCACCATCCCCTGAGTACAGGAGCATACAGGAAAGTCTGGCTCAGCTACACCCTTGAAAACCACCTGGCGCTTTTCCGATTAAAGTGTAACTGGCATCTGCAAGGATGAAGCAAAGGTAAAGGGAGGCCCTGTGGCCCTAGTGAGGTACAAATGGGGCACCGCATGCGACCCAGCAGTCCCACTGCTAGATGTCTACTCAGAGCACATGAGGGCAAGGACACAAACACACATTCGGCACCAGCGTTCATAGCAGCATTATTTACGACTGCCAAGAGATGGAAACGTCCCAAATGCCCATCAACGGATGAGTGGCTAAACAAGCTGTGGTATATGCATACAATGGAATATTATGCAGCTGTAAGCAGAAGAAAGTCATACAGCATGCAATAACGTGAAGGGACCCTGAGGTCATTATGCTGAATGAAATTATCCAGAAACAAAAAGACAAATACTGCATGGCCTCACTGACACGAACTAACATTAATGAGTGACCTTGTAGAACTGAAGTTAAGAACACAGGTTAGGCGATGAATATACAACTATGCGATGATACTGTGAACCACTAACTGTATACCATGTATGGAACGCTTGTATGTTGTCGTATCAATAAAAATTTTTAAAAAGGAGGGGGGAGTTGGGTTACCCCAGTGATGAGCCCTAAGGACACATCCCAGAAACAAGGAAACGATAAGCGTTACACCAACCCCCAGAAAATCATCACCATCATCCATGCTATGGTCATCGCTGCCAACATCACCTCCATCGTCACCATCGTCACCATCATCATCACCATCATCATCCTCATCACCATCACCATCATCATCCTCATCACCATCACCATCATCATCCTCATCACCATAACCATCACCATCATCATCATCATCACCATCATCATCCTCACCATCGTCATCACCATCCTCATCATCGTCATCATCATCCTCACCATCCTCACCACCCCCACCATACATCACTGCCTTCATCATCAACATCATCATCATTTTCTTCATCTTCATCAAAATGACAGTTCTTGTCTCTTTTCTGGTGCTCACAGCAATGAGAAATATATTAAAAACTCCAGGACATAAAAAAAAAAAAAGAACACAGATTAA
>PVIY010050026.1:0-16413 GCA_004026745.1 Myrmecophaga tridactyla
GGCATAAGTGCCTATACACAATAAAGCTTCCCTGCCTTATGCCTCGATTGACTCAGCTTCCAGTTCTTTAGACCCGCTGTGGGTAATCCCAGCGCGCGCCCCTTAGACCCAAATCTCCCGAGCCGGCTCCCCCTTTACTTCTGCCTCCAGACGACGTGGAGAGAAGGACCTCGCTAGCCTAGCGGAACAGACTCCGCACAAAGAGGTAATACAAATGGCTGAAAAGCTTATGAAAAGATGTTCAACCTCACTAGTTATCAGGGAAATGCAAATCAAACCACAATGAGATGTCATATCACACCTTCTAGGATGGCCATTATTTAAAAAAACAGAAAACTACAAGTGCTGGAAAGGATGTGAAGAAACAGGTACACTTAGTCACTACTGGTGGGAATGTAGAATGGTGCAACAACAAACCGCCAAAGGCAGTTTGGCGATTCCTCAGGAAGCTAAGTATAGAACGGCCATATGATCCAGCAATCCCATTACTAAGTATATACTTGGAAGAACAAAAGGCAGGGAAACAAGCAGACGTTTGCACACTGATATTTACAGCAGGACTATTCACAATTGCCAATAGATGGTGTGGTAGTTAGGTTCAGGTGTCAGCTTGGCCCGTTGTTCTGTTTCAATGAACTTAAATCGTCAGTATGTAAAATTCATCTACGGCTGATTACATTTGCTGTCCGCTAAAGGGCATGCCTTCCACAATGAGTGAGGTTTAATTTAATTAGCTGGAGGCTTAAAAGAGATAGGTCAGAAGAGAGCTCAGCAGCTAAGCATACTTCATCTTAGGACTCGCAGCTCAGCCCAGACATTTGGAGATGCAGAAAGGAATTGCCCCAGGAGAAAGCCGTTGGAACCCAGAGCCAGGAGCAAAGGCCAACAGATGTCACCATGTGCCTTCCCATGTAACAGAGAACCTCAGATGAAAGTTGGCTGCCTTTCCTCTGAAAAATTATAAATTTTTAACTAAATAAATCCCCTTATTAAAAGCCGATCTGTCTCTGGTGTGTTGCATTCTGGCAGTTTTAGCAAACTAAAACAGATGGAAACAGGCCAAATGTCCATCAACTAACGAGTGGATAAGCAAATGGTGGTATACACATACGATGGAATATTACACAGCTGTAAGACAGAATAAAGTCATGATGTAGGCAACAACGCGGATGAACCTTGAGGACGTTATGCTCAGTGAAATTAGTCAGAAACAAAAGGACAAATACCGTATGGTCTCACTAATATGAACTAACAATAATGAGCAAACACCATGAGCAAACACCAAGAGTTGAAGTTGCAAAAGAGGTTATCAGGACATAGAAAGAGGAAAAATATTGGGCATTAGATGCTTAAGGAGTACAGAATATTTAACAAGACTGATTGTAAAGATTTAGAAATGAATAGCACAATACAATGTGATGGTAGCACAATGCTGGAAGTTTAACGAACAAAGATGAGTGAGAGTATGGTTGAAAGCAGAAGGCTAGGGACCTATATGGCACCAGAAGGAAAGACAGAGGATAAAAACTGGGACTGTAAAATTTAGAGAAGCCGAGAGTGGACAATGATGGTGATTAATAGTACAAATTTAAGTAAGTTTTTACATGAGTGAGAACAAATATATGTCATCATTGCAAGGTGTTAAAAATGAGATGGTATATGGAAAAAATATATAATTAATGCAAACTAGTGTCTATAGTAAACAGTAACACTGTACCATTTTTTTCATTAATTGCAACAAAAACAATATACCAAAGTTATAAATGTCAGTAAGGGAAGAATATAGAATTTTTTTCATCTTTTTTTTTCTTTCAATTTTTTTACTTCTTGTTTCTTTGCAGAAGAAATGGAAGTGTCCTCATATAGACTGTGGTGGTGAATGAATAGCATAACTATGTGATTATACCGGAATCCACTGATTTTACACTTAGGGTGGATTGTACAGTGTATGAATAAAACTGTTTAAAAATAAACAGAAGGATACAAATGCTGGAGAAGATGTTGAGAAAGAGATACATCTCTTCACTGCTGGAAGAGAAGTAGAATGGTTAGCCCCTCTGGAGGGCAGTGTGGCAATGGCACAGGAGGCTAAGTATAGCATTGCTACATGATTCTGCAAGGTATGTGCTCAGAAGAACTAAAAGCAGGGACATGAATAGACATTGCATGCTGATGTTTATGATGGCATCATTCACAATTGCCAATGGATGGAGGTGACCCAAGGATCCATGAACTGATAAGCAGGAAGATGAACTGTGGTATATACATGGGATAGAATACTGTGTGGCTGAGAAAGGAATGAAGTCACGAGGCATGCAATGAGGTGAATGAATCCTGAGGACGTTATGTTGAGTGAAATAAGCCAGAAACAAAAGGATAAATATTGTATGGTCTCATTAATATAAACTATAATTAGCAAACTTTGAGAATTAAATATAAGAGCATAGGATATCAGGAGATAGAAAGTAGGCAGAGATTGTGCAACCAATGATTAAGGAGTACAGACTATTCAATAAAGCACATTGAAAAGGTTCAGAAATGCACAGCACAATGCTGTGTGAAAATTATGGTCTAGATTCTAAGCTCTTAGAGCAGTCACATTTACTCCTGAGTTTTAATTGTTATTTCTAAATTCTGAAATGCTGTGCTATTTGTGTATAATCTGGTAGTTCCCTGGAACTTTGTGTATCTGTGTGACATCTGTGAGACTCAGAGTTAGAGTTCTGAAGCTCTGAAAGTAAGCATTACTCCACACAGCAACTATTAAAGAAGCTGAAAGAGATGAGACTTCAATTAGAGAAATGAATGAAACTAATCTGGTTGGGACTAAGGTAAATCAGAATTCAGGGTAAAGGATGATATCGTCTGTATTTTAAAACTTCAACTTCTGGGTGAGACCAAAGGAAATAAGCCAGAAACAAAAGGATAAATATTGTATGGTCTCATTAATACAAATTATAATTAGCAAACATTGAGAATTAAATATAAGAGCATGAGAATTAAATATAAAAGCATAGGATATTTATTTTGTGACATGTATTTTGTCCAAAATTTAAACTTTCTGTAGCACTCTATCTAATTTAACCTGTCTGCAACCTAATTACATGGCACCTAGAATAGGGTGTGCCAGTTTGAAACTGTCATGTACCCCAGAAAAGCCATGCTTTTTAATCCTCATTCAATATTGCTGGGTGGGATCTTTTTTATTGTTTCCCTAAACATGTGACCCACCCAATTGTGGGTGGTAACTTTTGATTAGATGTTTCCATAGAGATGTGTCTCTGCCCATTCAAGGTGGAGTTGCTTACTGAAGTCCTTTGAGAGGCAACTATTCCCACACAGTCAGAGATTTTTTGGAGATGCAGAAGGAAAAGGCCCCCGGGGAAGCCTTATGAAATAGGAGAGAAAGCTAGCAGACATAGCTATGTGCCCTCTCAGCTGAGAGAGCAACGCTGAATGTCATCAGCCCTTTCTTTGGAGTTAAGGTATCTTTCTCCGGATGTCTTAGTTTGGACAGTTCTATGGCCTTAGAATGTAAACTTGCAACTTAATAAATTCCCTTTTTAAAAGCCATTCTGTTTCTGGTGTATTGTAATCTAGCAGCTTTAAGAAACTAAAACAATGGGAATGAGACCTTGTTATTCTATACAGATTAATGCAATACCCTGATACATTCCAGAGTATTTTAGCCAGAAAATCAAAAAGTATTTACAAAGTCCCTTAAGGGACAGGATAAAAAATATGGACCTATTAAACTTCTCCATCTGGGGAAGTCCTGATATTCTCTCAAATATTAGGGACTCCCAATTTAATAAGTTCTCAATCTTGAGGCTTGCTATTATGAAACTTATTTCTGTAATTGCGAAGCTATCTCTACTTATAGTTATGTCTAAAAATCATCCCCAGAGACCCTCTTTTGTTGCTCAGGTGTGGCCTCTCTCTAAACCAAATTCTACAAATAAACTCACTACCCTGCCTCCTATGTGGGACATGATTTCCAGGGTTGTAAGTCTCCCTGGCAACATGGATATGATTCCCACGGGTGAACCTGGCCCTGGCATAGTGGAACTGACAATGCCTTCTTGCCCAAAAGGGGGAAAAGAAATGAAACAAAATAAAGTGTTGGTGACTAAGAGATATCATAGAGTCAAGAGGTTGTTCTGGAGGTTACTCTTAGGTGAGCTTCAGCTGGATATTGCAAATTGCTACAGTATGCCAAGCCCCAACCAACAGTATACCTGAAAACCCTAAAGAATATCCTGGGCTCTATCTAAGACTCATTAAAAGTTTTACTTATTAAATTAAATTTATTTTTTCAGAAACTTAAAGCCTCCAGATTTTTCCTGTGGCAAATAAGCCCTGAAACCCACAGGTACCAATTTCTTTACCAATTTCTCCAAAAACATCAACCAGTTTCATTTCTCTCCCCCATAATGTCTACATGACTTTCCAGCATGAAAAAGTTAAAATGGTCATTGCCCAGATATTCCTGAAGACTGAGACAATAATCAAATGAGAAAGGAGGTATAACTGAAAAGTTTGGGTTTGGGGTTTAATATGCTTACGATTACTGATGCATTATATAGATACATATTTTCTTAGTTTCTAGTATATTGGAATAGCCAGAAGGAAATACTGAAATTATGGAACTGCAATCCAGCATCCTTGATCTTTGAAAATGACTGTATAACTATATAGCTTTTATCTTGTGGCCATGTAATTATAAAGACCTTGTGACTGTGACCCCCTTTATCCAGTTAATGCCAAAATATCCATCTCACCAAGCATTTATTCTTGGGTCTTGTTTAGATGAATGACAAAAAAAACTACCCCAGCCTGGTTCCTCCTAATAGAGACATCGGTAATTTAGGATTAGACATAGACCAGTAACTACTTAAGCAAATGTCATTAAATAATGATCAATTTGTAACAACTTTGATCCTTGCCACTTTTAAAAAAGACTTCTGGCAAGTAAACATTCCAGAATGCTATGTCACCATGGCTGCTGGTAAACCTATGCCCCGTACTTTTGGTTCTTAAGAAAAGAAGCAAGGCCATGATTATCAGATGTGTTTTTTTTTTCCCCCACACAAACTGATTTCTGTGTTGACTGACAGTTACATGATTTCATTTGTCTAGTCATGGTCATATCAAAAGGAAATTTTCTCGTTACCAAATCCCATTATATTTCTTATCACTGGGGCAAGGGAAAACATTACCCTGTTTCCTACTTAGTGTTCTTGGAAAAACCTCATCTATCTTCCATTCTAAGGAAAATAAACTAGATGTGTGCTTTATTTAGTGTTAATAGTCCAGCCACCAAGTTACATGTGGCTATTATGGAAATAATCATATATAGATTACTGCGAATTAAAAAAAAATCACTTGACAATAACTCACATGGCAGATACTGTTTTCCCACTAATATTAGACCAGCACAAGGACACTAAGCTGATTTAGGATTCTGCATCAAATACAAAAACCCAGTGGCTCTAATCTTCTGGTGCTATTTCTAAACTCTTATCCTCAGTCCTAAAAACATCCAACTTTGCATTAAATGTTTGAAATGACATATTGTAATAGTCACACTTCTACTGGAAACTAACTCATTAAAATATTCTTAGCACTAAGAGAGGAGTCAAGATCCTTCAAATGACACAACAGAAAGCTAACATAGACTGATAGATTGAAATTGTTCTTACAACACTGTAATATATACATGGAGTTCTTGGCCACAACTAGCAGCACAGTAATAGAAGGATGAATTGAAGCAACTAGCTGAGAAGAGAGAAATGCTACCATCCTAACAATTTGGGCAAAAAACAGGTAAGCTTTTTACTATTTGTTCATTTAATAATATATAAATAGAACTTTAACTCCAACGTAATATACATTAATCCTTGCTCCAGATCTGGTGAGGAGCATCATGACCCTGTTTTTGTTGTTTGTTTGTTTTTCAGGCATGGACATCTTTAATTATCTTTTTTTAATGAACCCCAGAATCCTAGAGTGCATGTCGCTCTGCAAGCACACTTTACAAGTGAGGACACTGAGGCAGAGAGGAGTCGAATGGCTCACCTTACTTCACAATGTTCTGGAAAAGCCAAGAAGAGATGTCAGAAATTGGACCTCTAGACTCGGGCTTCTCAACCTCAGCACTACTTTGACACTTGGGATCGGCTGATTCTTTGCTGTGGGAGGCTGTCCTGTGCAGCGCAGGTGCTTAACAGCTTCCCCGCCTCTAACCCACTAGATGCGCACAGCCCGGGGAGGGGGGGGGACCACCCCCAGCTGAGGACCACAGCTCTAAAGTTATCCCGATTTGCTGAGTGATTCCCCGCCCTCTCTTCCCTCCTCTGGCAGCACAGTTCCCAGCCCTGCTTTAAGACAGTTCTGACTACAACAGACTTGGCTACAGCATGACATAGTTTTAGGTCTGTAAAACTAAGACTTCACACCCTTGGAAGCCCACTGGGCACTCAGGAATCCAAATTCTTTTATCTAGGTTTAATTTAACCCCTGATTCACAGTATCGAAGGCCCATTTGTCCATGCATGGCCCATCCTTATTTATTTATTTATTTATTTAAGCTATTTACATCATAATAATGTGAAAAATACCCAGGAACCCAAAACCCCAAACAAAAGCCAAAAACAGTGACAATATCCCACTTGCCAATATTGGATTCCCTCATCCCACCCTCCCGCCTCCTCCCACCCAAGATAACCATCATCTTGAATCCTGTGGTCACCAGGTCCTTGCTCGACTTTTTATATCGTTCATTGCATCTCTATGTATTGCTAGAGGTCTATATTTTTAAAATAATAAAAAGTGTTTCAGGGCGGGGTGATGGTGGCTCAGTGGCAAGAATTCTCACCTGCCGAGCTGGAGATCCAGGTTCAAAGCCCGGAGCCTGCTCATGCCAATAAAAAGAAAAGAAAAGTGTTTCATACATGTAGAAAAACTTTTGGGGAATTTTTCACTAAGCATCATATTGCTAAGATTCATCCGTTACATTTTACATATCACTGCAGTTGATTTTGACTGTGGTACAATATTCTTTTTGGTGGATAAATCACTATTTATTTATCCACTCTCCCATGTAAGGATATTTGGTTTTCCCAAGTTTTTGCTATTATTTGAACATAGCATACTGCTTTGAACATTTTTGTCCATTTATTTCATGGTGCCTATACAAGATTTTCTTCAGGGAATTTACCTAGAAATGAACTTGCTAAGTCATAAGTCATGTGAATTTTAGAATACTTAGCTTAAAATGAGGTCTAATTTTAGGAGATAAAGCCAAAGTTTTTTTCAAAGTAATTGCCCCAATTTACACACCCACTAGCATGTGTAAGAGACCCACATCCTTTAAGATTATTTAATTTTAGCTAACTGAATGAATGTAATATGGTACTTCATCGTTATGTTGATATGCATTTCCCTAATCACTCTTCATACCTTTACTGGCCTGAATTTTTAAAAGTCAGTACATCAGAGAGAAAAGAAATCATGAGGCTGAACTATGTTATATCAACATCAGTTCCAGGCCCAGGCTTGGAGGGACTGTGGTGTACCAGAAACAGCACATGGTTTGAGCACCTGACAGATTTAGGTTTGAACCTTGGTTATACCACTCTCATAGGGAAAATTTGGACAATATTTTTAATGTAACTGAGTTGCATTTTCTCAGTTGTAAATAGGAATAGCAATACCTATTTTCAAGGTTGTATTAAATAACCATCCTGTGAAAACCATGATGCAATGCCTGGCCTGCAGTAAGAGCAAATTAATGTTATCTCCTTCCCACTGATCATAGGTACCAAAACTCCAAAACAAAGGAGTAGAGTTTGCCAATGGGAATATCGTAGTGTTGTAGTGTAGATCTTCAAGACTCAGTGGTGGGAAAGCTGATTCATTTTGGAGAATTTATAACCAAGCTTTGCCAGGAAAGCTCAGGTGTTTCCAGAGAACAGAGAGTCTGCCTGAATTATCACTACAGACAAAGCTTAAACCAAGAGAAGATGACCAAATAGCTATGAATCTTGCAGGTATATACGTGTCTGTAAGATTCAACCCTTGCATCAGAAGCTTGGAAAATGACATCTAGAAGAGTTTGTCAGGGGTGGGAAGGGGTTAGAGATTTAGGGACCCCTAAAATTAAAAAGATCTTATTTTCCCTATAAATCTTTATAAAACAAAAATGTCTTCCTCTTGGAAGCCTTTGCAATGTTAAAACTTCAACACATCTTGAAAACATGACAACCAATTATTCCCCAAGGAAAAATATCTGGAAAAGCTTTACCACATATGGCACAAAAACATGAGTCTCAAAACAACTCTTTAGAAAAAGGCTTAACTTTTAAACTTTCCAGTTCTTAAAACATTGATTTAATCCATTAGGTCTTATTCTCTACTGGACAACATCCATATCCTTCTGATCCTATTATTTATAAGTAAACTGATTCCAAGCTCTGAACCATCCCTAATCTATTTCTTTAAAGTATCAATTCCAGGGTGAAACCAATAGGGTTACTGTCCTGGGGGAGGTACATAGCTAGGAGGCATGGATCAGGGGTTGTATGCAGAACAAAGAGGCTATCGATTGGCTTTGAGCCAATTTTTATTTTTCTTTAGTGAGACATTGGTCTTGAAAGCCAGGCTTGACTGAGAGGCAGGAGAGTGTGCAAATACTAAGGCACCCTTGCTCAAATATCAAGAGGTGGGCCTCACCAAGCAGATCAGTTTTGTCTGAGGAAGGTTCCTGTCCAACAAGGAGAGGAGGGGCAAAGCCAGCTCTAGCTTGAAGGTGGAAGCGTGTTGCACTGGTAGGAGAATGCTGAAAGGAGGAGGGCTTTGGACTTGAAAAGATTCTCTCAACTAAACTGGAGGCTACTACATCAAAGTAAGTTCTATATCACAGGATGGCTATAAAAAGAAGGACTTTCCTGCGCCAACCTGGATCTTGTGTGACCTAACTAGAAGCCAGAAGTTCCTGCACATGCCTGAGTGCCATCGCAGATGGTAACCGAGCTGACAGCCAGGCTAGGGGTCCACTAGGGTAAAGGGCGAAGTGGAAGGAGCAGGCCAGGGGCCAGATGGAGCATGTGGCCAGACACAGGGGACCACTGGCACCAGTGAAAGTCAAGGGAAAGGACACCAGTTACCAGGAGAACCCCAGCCTGGCCAAGCAGAACACAGATTATACCAGCTGAGGGTCTCAGCCTCAGGTGCCCACCGATGGAGGAGACGCACGCTTGTGGCTGCCCACCCCGGAAGCCACCACACCGACAACTTTACAGCAAGGATCAAAAGGGACCCTGAAGAAACCTCCAAAAATTCAAGGACGCCAGCTCTTTTCACCACACACTCCCATATACCCAGATCCTTCTGAGAGGAGCAGGAGGGGAGGGACAGAACCCAGCCACTGCTCATTTTATCTACAGTGTCTGATATTGTATCAGATAAAGTTTACCCGTCAGCAGAAATCTAGTTTTTAAAAATTATTTTTCCTGCTAGTAGATACAGGTGGGGATTCATGAAGAGGACTGTATTGGTTTTATATAAACAAAAAACCATATATTTTTTGCACATCTGAGTATATTTTGAGAAAATGTGTGATTCCGCTACATAGGAATGGAGAAAAAAATATTGAGAGGAAATATTTCAAAATGAAATTTTTTTTCTATTTTTCATTTTGTTTTTAAAAAAGAAAAGACATCTTGCCTAATCTCTGTCTCTAAAGAAAAAGAACTGTAGCTGCTGCATAAAAGCATATTTACAATAAGACTGTCCAAATTCATAGGAAGAAAACATCTTTCCTGCCAAGGCCTGGTTTCCATGGAAAGGCTACAATAAAATTAAAGATACAGAAAAATGTCTTTTTTTGGTCCTTAATTCATCCCGATTTCTGGAATGACTGAGAATAAGAAGGGATAAAGAAATATAAATGGCACAAAAAATCTCCACAGCATCATTCATTCCTCTTTATCTGCTGGCAATCTGCAGATATCATTAGTGAGCATCGGCCTTTCTCAGCTATCCAGAACTTAATGTGCTCTAAAGAACCATCCAGGTCCAGCCCTACATCTGGGTCCACTTTTCCCTTCACACTCTTTTCAGAGCTCACATGGTGTCTTACACAGTTAATGAGAAAGAACTCTCTGCGGGTTTTCTGTTTTCCACCTCCTCCCTTACATAGAAGGAAAATAAGCCATGCCATCCACAGAACCTGAGAATAGGGGCAGCCTCACGACCTGTAAGCCCCGTGGCATGAGGTCTGAAGGGCTGCACGTGAGGGCAGCCTCCCTCCCCAGGAACTTCTGCTTCTTCTGGATGTCAGGTGCAAGAAATCCCAGCACCAGAGTTTCATTCCATTGGTCCTAAAGCTGCCTCTGCCTGCAAGAATCGCTTCTTAAAATGAATCTACTCATGTGTAACTACAAGCTTTGTCAGCTACCACCTCACCTGGGATTGACCTCACCCAGGATTGATGAACCAGCGACACTCAAGCCCCAAGAGGACAGGAGCCATGATAAGCACCATAAAGAAATTAGGTGAAGAGTAGGAAAAGAAATCTGAGGAAGGAAGGGAGAGAAGGTTAAATGTTGGGAATTGAATCATGTCCCCCACAAAAGGCATGCTCGGGTCCCAACCCCTGTTGCTGTGGTTGTGAGCCCATCTGTAAAGAGAACCTCTGAAGATCTTATTAGTTAACGTGTCCCAAATTGTGTGCGGGCAGGTCTTAATCCAATATGGATTAAGTTCTTATAAGCAAAGGAAATTGGAGAACAGAGAAGCCATGGGATGAGCAAGAAACCAGGAGGCACTGGACCCGGAGGAAAAAAAACAACATCACTATGTGTATTGCTATGTGACAAAAAAGCCAAGGAGCCCCAAAGATTGCCAGTTATCCAAAAGTTACTGCCCCCAGAAGGGAGCAAGCCTTCTACTTCCTGAAACCAAGTGCCAATAAATTCATGTCGTTAAGTCAACCCACTGTGTGGTTTTTGTTTTAGCATCAAATATAAACTTCACTCTCACTAAGTAATCATAAGAACAAGTTAACATTTTTAATGGCCATTCTGTGCTTAACACTTTAATATTGTATCATTTAATTCTAATAGCAATCCTTTGAAGTAAGTACTATTATCTCCAGTTTACAGATTGCAGAAATGAGATTCAAAGAGTTTGAGTAATGTGCCCAAGGTATTGCAATTTATGGGGCTGTGATTCGGAACTCAGCCTACTGACTAGAAAGTCCATGCGCTCCTCTCTTTTCCATGTGTGTGTGTGCATGTGTGTGTGCAGGGGCACAGATTTCAGCAGGCACTAACAGTAAAGGATAATTCTAATTTGAAAGTATTCGTCAAATGTACTAAACCTAATAACCCTGGCACTTCTACTTTGGGAATTTTAGGAAGTTATCTTAAGAAATAAATCATGGATATGCATGGAGATTTTATCTACAAAATGGTATTCATTGAAAGATTTGGCTAGAAGGTAAAATACTCTAATGTTACTATGGGGATTAGTCTTTAAATATTACAGTTTTTTAAAACAATAAAATGCTAAGTATCCATTAAAAATGCTGTAGAAGGAAATGTAATAACCTGAAAGAAGAGTTTCCAATTTATTCTAAATTTGCTTGGTTGGTTTGCTTTTTAAGCCTGTATTCTGGTTAACATTGTTGCAAAACAAATTTTACCCTAAAAGTCAGTAACTTACAATTACCTTTTTATTTTTCTTCTCATATGGCTTGGGCTCCCTCACATCATGGGTGCTTCAGGCAGTTGAACCTCTTATATGGTGGCTCAAGGCTTTAGCACAAATTTGCAGAGAACAAGATGGAAGCTGAATCACCTTTTCCAACTAGCCTTGGAAATCAAGCAGTCATTTGGGCCACATTCTGTTGGTTACAAGTGAGTCACAACCCTGACTAGATCCAAGGCAAAGGAAAAATAAGAGAACTGTAAAAAAAGTTTCTGACCATTTTTTGCCAACTGTCACAGCAGGTTACTAAAGAGTTATATCTAGAATAGTTATATTTTTGGAAAATAGACCTTTGGCTAGAAACAAAAAGATATAAAGACATGAATAATATATTAAAACTGATTTTCTCTGGAATTTGGAGGAGTTCTAGTTTCATCTTTTTTATCTGAAATGTTTTATATTGCCTCATGATTAACTTTATAACCATAAACAAATCAAATAAAAATATTTCATTTTTAAAGTCTGAAACAAATGCTTAAATGTTATTTCCATATTCTTCACTAGTTAAGAACTTACCCCATCTATTCATCTTCCAAAAGCACCACAGAGCAATCTATCACAAATAAAACCCTCGGGTACAAATTATACATGAGTTCTTACTAGTTTTTTTTTATCACATTCACGTCAATAAATCTCCTCAATATCTCAAACTGCTGGTTACCTGCCATGTCCAGAATCCGTAAGGATCGTGGGAACACAGCCAGCATGGGAAATCCCCAAGGAGGTGAGTGCAGCTGCAGCCTTTGTGTGCAACACCTTCAAGGACACCCTCAAAGGACTCTGGTCACACCTGTTTGAATATGGTACATTTCTGGCAGCTGGTGTTATTTTCTTCTCATAAAAATTAAAAATAGATCTCAGATCAATCAGTAACCTCAGGTTTTGAGAATGATACTCCCAGAAGAAAAAAAGAAAAATTAGCACAGTTGGCTAAAACCAAGAAAAATGATAGATACTGACTGGGTAGACCATGACTGGGATCATCTGTTCCTTTAGGCTGCCTTCAGTGTCCACACCAATGGCTGCAGACAGAATGAACAGATGTCTTTCACTTAGGGGGAGAGGTATATACTAGACCAAAATATTCGTGAAAGTCTCAGAGGCTAAACCATATTAATGACTCTCTCTTTTTCTGTCCTCCTCTGCTGAAAACACTATTAAAAAACTAAGGTCACCAGCTGTTGCATGCCATCAAGAACTAAAGAGTTTATGGCAAGAGTCCTATTTAATTACAGCTCATGAAACTGATCCTATGGTTTTGCAGACCTTATATATAAATATTATTTATATCTCCAACTTTCAGGAAAGCAAGGTCTTTTTCACAATCTTGTCAAAGGTCAGGGATCTGCCCTTGATGTTAAACATAAAAGGTGTTCTACAACATCGCTAAGCAGATTATAGGCTGGTTTTCAGACATGGTTTTCTTCTCTACACAATATAGCTCACCTTCTCTGACAATGGAGAAAGAACTCCATTCAATACACATCTCCTGAAAGCCAAGAGTACCTGTCTGAAGAGTGTGTCCTTAATTCAAAAGACCATGGGGGCTACTGGGGGGCTTACAAAAAAAGGAGTGACATAACCTAAACTATACCTTAGGAGGATTCAAGCTGAAATTAATAAAGTAGAAAACAAAACCAAATGAATTTTAACACTGCCCTTTGAAAAGACCAATAGAATAGGCAAATCCCTACTAAACTTAATTTTAAAAAGAGAGAACAAAACAGTAAAATTAGAAGTGTGAAAAGGGCATAATCACAAATTCTAAAGGGGCTAGAAGTATTATAGTGGAATATTACATAAATTTATGGTGATGCATTTGAAAACCTAAAGGAAATTTATTTTCTCCTGGAAAAATACAATTGTTATAGTTGATTCAAGAAGAAGTCGTACATGTGAATGGGTAAGAGGTAATGATGGTTCAGCAATTAGACAAATACAAGAGATGTTTTAGGTTGGAGATTGGTTGAGAGGGTTAAAAAAGACATAGGGGAAGGTAACTCTTACTCATCTGGTCTAATTGAATGAAAAGATTATGATTTCATGCACAAGGAAATCAGGAGCAGGAAGTGAACTTAGGGGAAATATAATGAATCGATTTGGAGACTAGTAAGGTACATCCAAGAGGAGATGTACATGTAAGTGGCATAGTATAATAGAAACCAAGTGTGTAAGTTAGCAGGACAATGCACTGGTATGCAAGAAAAATAAAGGTTCTATTTATTTACATCTCATCCTTTCTTAACTTTTAGATCTTTGTGTTATTTCATATTGTGCAAAAGATATTAGTAAATATATTAATACTTGTGGTGATTTGGAACTGTATTTACCCCAGAAAAACATTTTCTTAAAAGTTAGTCCAGGGCAGGCCACGGTGGCTTATCAGGCATAGTTCTAGCCTGCCATGCTGGAGACCCAGGTTCGATTCCCGGTGCTGCCCATGCAAAAAAAAAAAAAAAAGTTAATCCATCCCTGTTGGTGTGGACCCATTGTAAGTGGACCTTTTGATAAGGATACTTCAGTTAAGGTGTGACCCACCTCATTCAGTATAGGTCTTAATCCTATTACTGGAGTCCATAACAGAGAATGAGATTCAGGCAGAGAGAAAGAGAAAGCCACAAGAAGTGAAAAGCTGAAATGGAACCCAGAACAGAAGGGAGAGACCAGGTGATGCTGCCACATGCCTTGCCACGTGGCAGAAGAGCCAAGGATCACTGGCAGCTGGTCTTTGGGAAGAAAGCATTGCTTTGATGATGGCTTGACTTTCCTGGCCTCAAAACTGTAAGCTAATAAATCCCCATCGTTTAAGCCAACCCATCACAGGGTATTTGCTTGGAGTACGCTAGAAAACTAAAACAGTGCTGTAGTACTAATATATTGAATGTACGTATAAAGGGGCAAATGCTCAAAAAATTCTAGTGATATGAATGAGTAATCAAAAACATATAGAGAATTTCTATAGTACTCAGAAATAAAGAGCAAGAAATTACTAATGGGCACCACAATATGAATGAATCTTAAAGTCATTATGCTGAGCATTATGTGTGACACAAAAAGAGTACATACAGTGTGTGATTCCATTTATGTAAAATTAGAGAAAATGCAATATAATTCAGAGACAGAAAGCAGTTCAGTGGAGGAATGGATTGCAAAGAGCCATGGGGAATACTTTAGTGTAATGGGAATGCTGAGCAGGTGTTCTGACAGGGTGCACATATCTGTCAAAACTCACCGAGGGCCAAGATGGCGGCTTAGCAATGTGCGCGTTTTAGTTCGTCCTCCAGAACAACTACTAAATAACCAGAAACAGTACAGAACAGCTCCTGGAGCCACGATAGTGACTGGACACACAGCGTACCCAAGTCTGGACCAGCTGGACCGACTGCGAGTCTCTGGAACCGTGAGTTCCCCAAGCCGCCGCGGCCGGCGCCCCTCCCCCATAGTCGGCTTCCTGGAGGGAAAGGAAAGAGACTAACAGTAGCAGGGACTGAGTCCAACCAAACACCAATTGTGGTATTAATAAACAAATTCTGACGACTAAAAATAGGCCCCCAGCTCACGTGAAACTGGTCAAGGCAGAGGTCGCTTATTGGGCTAACCGAAAAAGAGGAAAGGGGACAAAACGGGGGTTTTCATGGCTGTTTCTACAGAGGCTTGGCTGCCTCTGGATTCAATGGTGGGACTACTCGGGCTGCAGCTGCCCCAGGCATAGGCAGAAACAGACTGCTTTCAGGGCTATCTCCCACCTGTGCCTTCCCCAGGGGAGGGGTGAAGCCCAACTTAGGTGGAATCCCTCTCTCAAGGAACTCAGACCCCAGGGCTTGGCAAATTTGAAGCCATTAAAACCAGCCTACAACTTCTCCTCTGTCTCCACCATGCCCCCAGCAGGGAGAGACTGCCAAAGTTAAAGGAGCCGCAACATCTTTTGCTAGTGGGACCCGCAGGCAGACAAGCGCCACATACTGGGCAGGATAATAAAAACAGAGCCCAGAGACTTCACAGGAAAGTCTTTCAACCTGCTGGGTCTCACTCTCAGGGAAAACTGACGCAGGTGACTCCTTCCCCCTGATAGGAGGCCAGTTTAGTCTGGGAAAACCCAGCTGGTGACTGTAATACCTATGTAGACCCTCCTAAGGGTGGGGAGGGAAAAGGCACCTTACAAGCACGACAAGAAACAAGAAAACAAGAACTGAAAAATTACCCTCTGTTAAACAAAACTTAAGCTAGAGGCCCAGAAAAAGCTGAACTGAAGGTCAAAGAACAGATAGACAACAAACGCATCTAGCAACAAAACCCTAGGTAAGATAAGTGAAAGCAATCTCCAGAATAAACTAATTAAGGTAATTAAATGTCTAGACGCCAGCAAAAAATAACAAATCACACCAGGAAAATTGAAGATATGGCCCAATCAAAGGAACAAACCAATAGTTCTAATGAGATATAGGAGCTGAAACAACTAATTCAGAATATACGAACAGAAATGGAAAACCTCATCAAAAACCAAATCAATGAATTGAGGGAGGACATGAAGAAGGCAAGGAATGAACAAAAAGAAGAAATGGAAAGTCTGAAAAAACAAATCACGGAACTTATGGGGATGAAAGATACAGTAGAAGAGATGAAAAAAACAATGGAAACCTA
>PVIY010050027.1:0-16411 GCA_004026745.1 Myrmecophaga tridactyla
GTGTCCTTTGGTCATCCTAGACTATTTTTTCCTTTCCTTTCCTAGCCCAAACCATAATTATTACATGTCCTCTATTACATTCTGTCATACCCATCCCCAGAAGAGTGTCATATGCTCAGGACATTTTCAAAACTATTTCACCGAAATTCCCAACTGCTCCTCCTTCCAACCTGTGTTGGAAGGCCCCTTTATCGTCAAACTTTTTTTTTTTCTCTGTAATCTGTAGCGCGAAAACCAGGAACGAGGCCGCAGGCCTCCAGGAACATTCGCAAAGTTAGAACAGGCTGAGACTAAGGATCCGTAGTTTCAGGAAGCAGGTTTTATTTGCTATGGCCATAGGGCTCAGAGAGTAACCTCTGAAAGTCTCAGCCCCGAACAAAAGGCAACCTTAGCTTTTATAGACTCTTTGACATGTTAAAGACAAGGTAAACAATTGGCTGATTTAAGTTGAGAATGGCCCAGAGCTGAACTGTTGAGGGGCCCCCACCCCAGGAATGTCTTCTCTTGCCTACGTGTATCTTTACCAGTTCCTGAAGGCTAGGGGATGGGGGCTTTAACCCAGGAAATGTGCCTTATCTCACTTGCCTGCAAGGAGAGGGGGTTTGGGGATTTTCCAGAGAGCACAGCTAAACCAGAAAGAGGGCAAGTCCTGCCTGCTACAATCATCAGTCCCATTGCATTGAATGTATTGTCTCAGCTCACTATGTGTCCTTCCTCTCCTCACAAAGAATTCTGGTGAATAAAAGTGTAAGTTTCAAACTTTTGAGCCCAGAATTTTAGGTTCTTTATACCCTGTTCTCAACATAACTTTCAATTCCTATAAATCAAAATAGCAATCTTTGATATATATTGAATCCTTTTTCAATTCAATTTAAAAAACATTAAAAAATTAAGCCATGCAGTATGCTAAGCAATGGAATTAGCAGATAACAAAGGAGCCAAAGACACTGAATCTCCAACTTCGTAAACATCCCCATGTAATCTAATTAAAGTATAATTACAGACTGATGTAACTTATATACACTCTTAATGAGAATGCTTACATAGCATCATAAGCACTTATATAAGGATGCTTGTCACCTGATTACATTTTCTCAGCAGCTCTGTGTCTTACTTGCACCCACTAGCTATAGAAGGCATGTAATTTGAATTTGTACTTCAACAAAAATTACAAATTTTTACCTGTGGCAGGTTTTTAGTATTTGTGGTAGGTTGAATGATGTACAATAGAAGAAAGTTCGTTCTTTATCTTAATCCACTCCTATGGTATAAAGCCATTGTAAATAGGATCTTTTGAATATGTTGTTTTTACTTAAGGTGTGGTCCAGCTGAATGAGGATGGACCTTAATCCTATTACTGCAGACATTATGAAGCCAAATGGTGAAACAAGAAGCTGAGAGTTAACAGAGCTCAAATGGGAAAGAAGAAGATATTGCCACTTGAAGGAGAAGTCAAAGAATGCAAGAGTGCAGAGCAGACAGAACATTACGGACTGCAGGAGTAAGCAGGCCTTCTAGCCTATGAAACTATGAGCCAATAAATTCCTATTGTTAAGCTGACCAATTATGTGGTGTTGGCCGCAGCTATGACCCTAAGGAATGTTAAAGTAAAACGAGAGAGAGAAAGGGATCTGGGATCTGGAGACATCAGTCTTCAGACAAGTTTATTTTCAGCCAAGTACAAAATTATATACTAGAAAGAAAGGTGATAAAGGTTGTTTGCACACCAAAGCTATACAATGCAAAAACAAGTTCCAGGAAGTAAATACTTCTAAGGCTAGGATGTTAATTTCTCTTAAGCAAGTCTCTTCCACACCTCATTGTGCATATCTAGGCTTCTATTGAAGTTCCAGATCATGAAAGCTCAAGTCTGCATTTCCTCATAGACTTGTGTCTGCAAGCTTTAGGTTAAACAACAACTTTTAACTCCTACGATGTGGTATCTGTCAAGGAAGCTGGGAAACTTCGGATATAGTCTTTTAAAATGTCAAAATTTAAATGATTAAATCCAAGAATTGGGATTTTCCCTGAATCATCTACAATATATTTTACTTTCTCACGGAGTTTTAAAATTTTATTAATATTACCTCTCTCAAGAGCTTTTTTCATATTTAGGTACCATCATTCCTGTTGTTTATGTAATATTTTTATTTATATTGACCTTAGACCAATCCCTCCACCCCACCTGCTTTGATTCACCATTGCCTTATCCCAAGTAATAGCACAACTGTTGAGGTCATTTTAATTGGCTTTAGTGTAATAATTACACATTTATGAATATGCATTTTAATATAGATAATAAAACTGAATTGAAAATTATCACCAGTGTATAACCTAAAATAATCTCCCATGTGCCTAATGGAATATTTTGTGTGTTTAACCTGAACATTGCTTTTAATAGACAGTGTTTAAGACTTCTGCCTCAATTTGGAATGACCTTCTTTTCTGTCTCCACAAGGCTCAATCTCATTGTCCTTGAAAGAAAACCACAAATTACACCTTTTCATAATGTCTTCTCATCTTTTATTGCTTTTTCCACCACCCAAGCCAATGCCATCTCTTCTTCTATACATTTCCACAGTACATTAATTGCATCTCTTCTTAGGATTACTCCTCCATAAAAGAAATGTATTGTTTTAATGTGAAGGAGGAAATTGTTTTAGAGAGAATATGATTTAGAAAATAGAAGAATTATTTTCTTTTTCCTTTACTGAACAGTGATTAAAAAGGAATATACCTAACATTTCCATAGATGCTAAAAAAAATGAAAAGACAAATGGCACTTATAAAACAAGCACAACAATAATTGAAGGATAAGAAAAAGGAGCTAAATCTATTTTCTTCTTCCTTCACCTCTGATGCAACCAAAAACTTCCCTATTATACATCCATCCCCAAATACCACAAGAGAAGGGAGGAAAAAATGAATTCCTTTATGTTATAGGCATTGCCAAATGATTTTGCACAAGAGTACTTCATTTAATCTCTCATCATCACTTTAAGTTAGCTATTACTTCCATATCAAAGGTGACAAGTTAGTGTTCAGAAAGAAAGGAGAAGAGAAACAGGAGATGAATGAAAGAGGTAAGAGGCATCATGAAGTTGAATCATAAAAAATCAATGAAAGAATATTGTTTTGGTTTGTTAGATGAAATGAACTGATGAAATGCAATATACCAGAAAAAGGTTGACATTTACAATGGGGATTTATTAGCTTACACATTACAGATCTGAGGCTGTGAAAAAATATCTAGATCAAGGTATCAATGGAACAATAACTGGACTACTGGCAGATAGCAAGATACTGGGAGATGTCTGCTGGTCCTCACCTCCCAGGTTTCATTCCTTCCAGATTGCTGCTTCAGTGGCTTCCTTTCGTCAGCTTCTCTGGACCATTTTTTTATGAGCTTCTCTTAATTTCATTTCTTAGCTTTTGTATGTGTTTTATCCTCTTATAAAGGACTCCAATAAGAGGATTAAGACTCGCTTTGAATGAGTTGGGTCACATCTGAATTGAAATAACCTAAACAAAAGGTCACATCCACAATAAGTCTATACACACAGTCATGAAATAAAAGAACATAACCTTTTGGGATACATACAGCTTCAAACTACTAAAAAGATAATAATGTGATTATGATGCTCATTTATTTTTCTTCTTGTTCCCAAATAAATCACATTAATTAATTTAATAAGGAAATTTAAGCCTCACTTATTCCTATGCAGCAGCTTGCAAAACTAATGTATTGCATGCAAATGAATTTAATTATGTAAGCAACAAACTAGTGTTTAACCAACTTAATCTGCTTGTTTTGCTTTTAGATGTTAGTAACGAAAATTAAAAGATTTGTATTTCTTCTTTAAAACTTTATTTAAAATAGATTTTTCAGCATTAACATAAGTCAAGTTGTGGCAATTAAGAAAACACCCATTAATGTCCTTTACAATAGAACTGCTTTTTTGAATTCTCTAACAATGAATTACTCAAGAAAAGCTACTAATTTACCAGGCACTAAATTATATGCATACAAAACCCCATTCTTGTTCAGCTTATTTTCCTTTAGGAAATATGTGACAATAAATCTTTGTTAAGAAACAACATTACATGTATAAATAAGTATCAGCTTAATTAAAATTAAATGTTTACTTCTAATTCATTCATTATGCTTGAATAAGCTAGTGAACCTATATGGTTTTTATGACTTCATTTTCCTGTACTTCTGAGAGGAAATAAAGAATGCAAACGTACCTCTCTGTATCTAAAGAGAATAGGAAAGGAGAGGCTTTTCATCTTACATTCTTGGGGGATAATCATATACTAAGAATTAATTCATTTCATTGCTTACTAAATTGTTCTCTTAATATTTTCATTATCTCAGTAATTGGAAAGGAATGATAAAATGGAAGATCAAGGATTTATGGGTAGTTGTATTTTTCCAAGTTCTTCTTTGTTAAATCTTACTAGTTTCTTGGAGACTGTTTTTATTGAAGATCCTATTGGAGTCACAAGTCCTGACATCACTGTTTTATAAACCAGCAATAGAGATGATGGTATAGTTTCAATCTACTAGCTAAAAATTTAGAATATAGGATTTCGGAGTTTGGAAATGGGGCACAAAAGAACTGGCCACAGCTAATTTGGCAATGAGTGAATAAGACAAGCCTTTTTTATGATACGATATTAAGGTTGAAGTAGTCTTCATAAATTTCCTTCTTTTCCTCCCATCTCCAACCCTATGCATGTGGGTTCTTGCACTTTCATATTAGGAGTGAGAGAAAATTAATAGACCATGAAATGGGAAATTATTTTCATTTCAAAATTGGCAAAATCTTTAGGAAATTTTTTCTCCATTGCTGAGACAATACTTAATTTTCATAGTGTGGTATATGCCATATGGTTAATATAATTTCCTGTTTTATTGGACAGAGGATTCTTTCTAATTTATGCTGTCATATGTCTCTAGAGATCACTGAAAAAAATGGGTCTTTGCAGCCAATGAAACCAAGCGTTATGAAGTTTCAAATCTATTTCTACTTAAACATAGATGGCAGGAGTTCTAGTTTGCTAGCTGCTGGAATGCAATATACCAGAAATGGAAAGGCTTTTAACAAGGGGAATTTAATGAGTTGCTAGTTTACAGTTCTAAGGCCGAGAAAATGTCTCAAGTAAAACAAGTCTATAGAAATGTCCAATCAAAGGCATCCAGGGAAAGATACCTTGGTTCAAGAGGCTGATGAAGTTCAGGGTTTCTCTTTCATCTGAGAAGACACATGGCAAACACAGTCAGGGTTTCTCTCTCAGCTGGAAGGGCATGTGGTGAATACAGCATCATCTGCTAGCTTTCTCTCCTGGCTTCCGGTTTCATGAAGCTCCCCTGGAGGCGTCTTCCTTCTTCATCTCCAAAGGTCACTGGCTGATGGACTCTGCTTCGTAGTGTCACTCTCTCTGAATCTCTCATTCTCCAAAATGTTTCCTCTTTTATAGGACTTCAGAAACTAATCAAGACCCACTCAAATGGGTGGAGACATGTCATCCCTTAATCCAATTTAACAACCACTCTTGACTAAATCACATCAACCAGGGAGATGATCTCATTACAGTTTCAAATATACAGTATTGAATAAGGATTATTCTACCTTTATGAAATAGGATTTATATTAAAACATGGCTTTTCTTAGGGGGCATACTTCCTTTCAAACCAGCACAGCAGGAGAGTACACAATATCCTTATAAAGTTGTATAACCACATTGCTAGAAGCACACTTCACCTCAATATGATAATGGTACAATTTATGTAAAAATAAATACACATCAAGCAATATTAGCTTGAGAAATATCAAGCATATGAAATATAAATCTAGTCAAATATAGCTTACATTATCAAGTTTAGTCCTTTGAAGATCCAAACTCAGCGCAACAATTATTTCCTATTGACATCTTTTCTGACTCTTCTACAATTCCTCAATACCCAGTACAAAGGACTGGTTCTTCTTTGGTGCCCACACTATACTCAGACCACTTCTATTATAGTATCTGGAACTGTAATAACATTTCTTGGCCAAATGTCTTCCTAAATAAAAGCAACTGTGCTTTTTGTCTCTGTACCCCAGAGATTAGTGTATTACCTAGTCCATGGTAAAATCTCAGTAAACATTTATTAACTTTGTTTGATCAAAGATATGAGCATAAAAAACCCTCCATATAGTGAGGTTTTTTTCCAAAACAACTATGTTAGCAGCCCTGTTTCCAACTCCATTCACCTGACTCCTGTTAATACTTACTAACCAAGAATTACCCAGCATTATTCATGTCACAGTACAGAAATAACTGGCAAGTTTTGTGATGTCTTGCCATTCCAAGCTCTCTCTTCTGTTAGAACTGACACTCAAAGCAGTGGGCTCATGCAGACTTGTTTGTATTCTATGAACTCACTCCTCCCTGTCCACCCGATATTGCTGTTGCCAATTTCTTTATATTAATCTTAAAAAGAGTGGATTAAACCAATAACTGTTATTCTGTATTATCACTCATGGATTTGGGAATTGACTAGGCTTATCTAGGGCAGTTCTCTTGCAAACTCTCACATGAGATGGTCAGGTGATGGTTGGGGTTGGAGTCATTTCAAAGGCTTCCTTACTCACAAACTTAGTAATTAACAGTGGGCAGTCAGCTGGGATCAGGGAGGGTTCTCAGTCACAACTCTGACATGTGGCCTCCCCATGCGGCCTGACTTCTTCACAGACTGGCTCCTGAGTCCCTAGAGGAAAGCATTCTAAAAGAACCAGGGTAAAAGGTATATTACCTTTTATCAGAAACCTTGAAAGCCACTTGATATCACTTTCATCATGGACATGAGCCCACACAGATTCAAATAAATGGAAAGCAAACCCCCACCTTTACATTACGGAAAAGGTGTAATCATCTCATTGTAAGATCACATAGGGTAGAAGATCTCATTGAAGCCATTTTGGAAATACAATTCACCCCAAGAGTGGAAGATAACTTTCCCAACTTGGGCCACATACTACTTTCTGAGTACTTGGAATTAGTACTCAGACCCTAATTAGTCACTTCTGAAATTAGAGCTTTCCTATAGTCAAATAAAGCATAAATAGCCAACCTGAAGAGCAAGAAAGAGTAAAACAGATGCCAAGAGAAGAGTAGAGATAAGTTTCTGTATGAGGCTGGGTCAATAGAGAGATTAACCACATTTCTAAATACTTTATTTTCTGATTCTAGTCATTCATGAGTAACTGTTCTTCCTATTTTGGGTTTTGCAATAAATCCATCCCTCCAGTTTCTTCTTTTAAAATGAGGCTTTCTCTCACTTAACACAAATAGCCCTTGTTTCATACATTTTGACATATTTCAAAGGTGGTTTTCAAGTACTTCATGGAGAAAATTTTCTAACGTTATTTTTAAGTTTTCAACGTCACTAGATCTTTCATCATAAAAGAAAAAAAAATACCTTTTGTCAGAAGCATAAAGCTCACTGCCCATGTAACACATTTGATTCAAAGAACTTCTTCCCCCTAATTCTAAAGTAACTTATGGACAAAACTGTCCCAGAAGTTAAAGTTGATTAAAGCATGAAAGCTTGAGAGCTGACACTGCCATTCAGGCTATTTTTTTAATGTAAACTTGTTACCTACTTTCACAGACATTTCCTTTTTATATTGGGGCACATTCATTTTCTATTTCATTCTACAAAATATTCAAGGTGCCATCTCAGACCAAATCTTCTGGAAAAAAAATCAAATTATATATCATCTTCATCATAGTAAATACTGACTGAAAGCAAACTGCATAGGAGGTGTAGTGTTAGGACCTAAAATTCCACAGAGGCATGAGATGAATAAATCTCCAATCAAAAGAACACAGTATACACAGGACATATTAGAAAAAAAGAGCCCATAAATCAATATAAAAAATCATAGAAGAATACATGTGATAAATAGCAAGCAAATGAGTAGACACTTAGGATCATTTTCTAAACTCCTAGAAACACTAAGATTTTATAACAATTGTAAAATGTTTCATGATTGACAGGACTCAATTTGGGCTTTAGATGAAAGACTGTACTTAGGCCATTGGGAGAAAGCAGAGTTATTTTTGAAGGGCCAAAACACAAACAATACAGAGAATGTCAGCAATGCTTCCTCATACAGCTTCAGTAGAAGTTATTAAAATTCTATTGCAGCATTAGTTATTGCAAGGCCTCAATATGGCCTGAGGTTCTGTTTTAGCATAGAACTTCAGGTAGGCACTACCAACAAGTGTAGAGCTTGGCATGCAAATTATCATCTGCTTGCCTTCCAAGGGAGTTAAAAACAACAGGAGATAGAGACTAGAAAGAGAAATGTTATTTAAAGCACAAAATCCTGGCCAAGACTTCATCTAATGAGCAATTAAAATTTTCAAAGATTTTGAGGAATAATGGGAAAAAAAAACATGACATGCTATCTGAAAGTCACTGCAAGTATCCCACTTTGTTAAAGGATCTTTAAAGCAGAAGATTGGCAGTAGAAATACAAAGAGACAGATTTGAAAGTATTTGACCAACAAACACAATTTTGTTCAACAATCGTAGTAATTAAATATATAAAAATATAAACACAAATATATGTAACAATGATTGGAAAATTTTTGGGTAAAAATGATGTTATAAAATAGGTTGACAGTCTCTCCTTTAATGAAATTAACCTATAACAGCCAAATAGCAAGAAAATCAAAAAAAAACAACAGCAGGAAAAACATACTAGGAAATATTTACAGATATATGTCTAAAATTTTGTAAAGCTCTAATGTAGGAAATGAACAGAAAATGCTAGTGTATACTGGCATGATGCAGAATAGCTCCAGACCCCACTCTGGGCCCCCAAGATGTGGTATCTAGGGAAAAAAGACAATTCAAAATAATCATCAAGCTTCTCACTAGAAATACAGAAAGTATTTATACTTTCCTACTATAGAAAATATAGGAAAGTCAAGGGATAACCTTTGAGAAGTCTCTTCCTTTCTCCACTAGACTTCAGCAGGGTCTGAAGGGGCCACCATGTTTTACCACCATCCAGGGAACAGCCCTGAGGTGGGGAATGAGCAAACTTCACTGAACTGGTTAAGTTAGTCATAGTACCCGGCATTTAAAGAACATTGGGGTGATTACAGTGCCCAGATCCCACCAAAATACTGTCTTCTAAACCTTATCCCCAAATTTCACACTCAAGTTGTAGAAAAATAATAATTGGTCCTCAGTTTTATTGCAGCTTGCATTATGTCACCTGGAATCTATAAAGGCTGTAATGGAGGAAGAAGGAGATAAGGAGATATACATAGTCTCTCAGGCGCATAGATGGTGTAAGGGCTGGGGTGACAGGGAATCAAGCACCTGGAGTCAGGGAGAATCCTGTCTAAAATTTAGTCAAACTAAGGGAAGTAAAAGCTCTCCTGACTAGGGTCTCCTTTTGTTCAAGACAAGTGATATGTATTCATTACTAAACAGCTCAGAGGGATTATAGATATGACTAGGATGAAGTAGAGTCTAAGTAATAGCTTCCTGAAGACATTTTCCAGCATTGTTGCAGATGAATCAATCATCTGCTGAAAGGTGATGGTAAAGGTCAGTTGTTTTAGGATCAGACATCTTAAAAGAGGATTGTCTGAAAAAAGAAGTCAAATATTAGTGTAAAAACTTGTATTACTATGTAAGAAGCCAGAGATTGAAAGGCTTTCCACGAGGTAGCAAAGCTCTGAGTTTTTGAAGCTAAAATATGTCTGCTCTTGGTGCTGTTGTCCACAGCCATGGTTTTCTCTCCTCTAAGGGCATGTATGTTTTGAGCATTTTACAAGACTTTGTTAGTGATCTAAGCACTTTTGTAGTGACCCAAGGCTTTTTCAGAGAAAAATCCAGTACATGCATGGTCTGCTCGCAGTGTGCCTTTGTATCCTGGAGAAAAGGCCGGCTGCAGGACAACTGAGAGTCTTAATAAAGGTTTAGGGTGTTGGTTTTAGTTTGCAGGGATATCAGGTCAGGAGGGTGGGGGAAAATTGAAAATATCAGTTTGACTAGATATAGCCAAATATTGAAGGAAACTGCAAGAATAAAATAAAATGGTAAAGGTTGACAATATGTGCAAGATAACAGGATCCAATTCAATTTACAGGTAGGCAACAAAACCACGCAGTTACCTGTAGTTTCTAAAGGGTAAAGTAACTCGAAGACAACGAACAGGAGCAGAATCTGATAACCCATGAGTCTACTACAGCTTTTTATCTTAACATAAAATTTCTCTCTATAGTCATCCATTTAAAACCCCACATATATATTTTTTAGTTTTATTCTGTCACTATATATGGAATCTAACATTTCCCCTTTTAATCACATTCAGATATATGTCAGTGTTGTTAATTATACTCACAATGTGGTGCTAGTATCTTTATTTGATGATTACAGAAGGTAACCTGTTTGTAAAAACCTTAGTTTTTTTAAGAGTGAGAAGACTTGATTCTTTTAAACAAGCAAGGACATGATAAAATCAATATAACAAAGGAAATTATTTTGATAAGACACAGAATCTCTGTCTTCTAGACCAATTACTCAGAAGGTGAAGGAAAACTTTTTCCTAGCACTTAACAAGTGCAGATAAGCAATGCAAGAAGATATTGTCATTTTAACAGAGAAAACAAACAAACAAAAAAAACACAGATTCCAGTTCTGCATCAGTATACAATTAGATTCCAAAGCTCTTTAAAAATGTTATAAATGATCCATCAAGTTTCACCCAGCTGTGACCATGCAAAGAATAAAACTCCTTTTTTTGTAAGTCTTCTAAAACTTTCCATATCCATTTAGGTTTTATCCTATACTTTCTTTCCCTCATAGTGTAGAAATGAGTCATTTAATTGAGGACAAAGCTCTTCTCATTTTCCTCAAGAAAAACACATTTTGCATACCTTGCATATTTATTTTAGTATATCTAAGAATTTAAGTTATCAAAAAGTCTTGGAATATACAGGCTGACATCCTACAAAACATAATTGCTATTGAAATAAAGTTTATCAGAATTAATACTCAATTTAGTTAAATGCACCGTTACACATTTTTATCATCTTAAATAGCTAGTAGATGTAATGCTAGCTTATATGATCAGTAAATCTGTATAAGTTTAGGAAGAACATACCCAAGTGAAATAAAAATGCATAAAAGTATAAACCTGTATTGTACCTAAGACTGATAAACTTGGAATACATAGCTGTTTTTATTAAATGAATAATGTTAAACTAATCTCATTTTCCAAAGTTTAAATTATGTGTACTTGAATTCTTAAACATTTGGATTAGTTTTTGTAACAGTACTTTCTACATTAACTGTATGTGATGGTCAGGTTCATGTGTCAACTTAACCAGGTGATAGTGCCCTGTTGTCTCGTTGGGCAAAGGCTGGCCTGTCTGTTGCTGTGAGGACATTTCATGGACTTAAATTATGACCCTGTGGGCTACACCCACAGTTAATTGCATTTACAATCAGCTAAGGGGAGGGTCTTCTGCAGTGAGTGAAGCTTAATCTAATCACAGGACAGTTTTTAAGGACGATTCAGAAGAGACACTCTTCCTGTCCAGCCAGCCAGCCTGTCTAGAGAGTTCACTGAGGACCTTCATGGGAGCTGCCAGCTTGCTGCCTGCCCTTGGGCTCTTACATCCCACAGTATTGTGAGACATTTTTTTAAATTTTACATTTACAGATATCTCCTACTGATTCTGTTTCTCTAGAGGACCCTAGCTAATACATTGTATCAGAAATTTACTCTGAGATTTTCAGAATATTTAATTTATGTTAGCATTCTTTTATCTCTAAGTCAATTTGAATGGTGCTCCTTTAAGGTATTTCATAATTTAATTTGGTAATACCAGCCAGAGATAGGAAAATAGCATACCTATGATATACATACATGCCTAAATATACAAACAGACACAGAGAGCTTATAGTTTCAATCTTAAAAACATCAGCTATGAGCTAAACATAAACACAGAAATAGAAAACTTGCATGAGTTGACTTTTGTCTTTCCCCATTTTAGATATTTTTAAAACAGGTTATACCCTGAAAGATGGGAAAAGTAAAGATCACTTGTGTAATATATGTGCTAAAACTTCCTCATCCATATTAGTGGAGTAAACCATTAAGATTTTCTTCAACTGATGAGTAATCTTGCAGGGGATGTGAATTGAATTCAGGGTGAGGGACTAAGGAGAGCTGAATCAGCCATCTGGGTGTTCCCAAAGTCAATCTGAATGGATGACCATATGCAGTGTATTCCAAATTAAATATTTTTTCAGCCTCAGTTGATTGCTTTTTGGGGTCCCTTAGCCCAGAAAGAGCCTCAATGGGGAAAAGGGGCCCAAAGCTCCAATGACTATAGGGAACTGAGGGGCTGAAGAGAGAAGGGAGAGAATTCAAAGTAGCTGAAAGAAAGATTGAAAGTAATAAAAGCAGAGAAAGAGGAGGGAAGGTAAGAGAATGCAGAAGTCTTAGATAAGCTAGTTTGGAGAGATCTCATTTCCCAAAGAGGTCATCAAAGTTATAGTGAGTTCCTAGTGAAATCAAACCATGGAGAATAGCACTGTAATGGCAAAACATATAATCAACAGGAGTCTTTAAAGAAGAATCAGAAGACAGTGCATATCCCACAGTGAAGGAGTAACTAAACACAGCCCAAAATTCATGGGATCTCAAAAAAGAAAAAGAGAGGGATTTCAAAATTTAAATGAGACCTCAATAAAGAAAACAAAAGATGGTGGTCTCACTAAATGAGTCAGGAAGAATCCAGCTCCATAGAAGGAGTCAAAGGAGCCAAGACTTCTCTCCAGAAAGTTTCTCATTCAAAGAGGAGCCAGGAAAAGACATGCTAAGTGGAAGGGGTCAGGGAGAAAGGAGCCAGGAAAAGTCTAACTCAAAGGAATCAGTGTTGATATCCCCTCTCCAAAGAGCCAAGATGACTTCTGTCTGGGAAGCTTCTCACTCAGTCCAAAAGAACTACCTCAAAATCGAGCTCAGAAGGGAATCCCACTCAATGAGATCTCAACACACAAAAATGTACTCTCAAAGAACAAAAATCAAATTCTTATCCTACTGCACTGTCTGGAGCATCACATCAGGAGCCAGACACTCACCAGTTCCCAGACATCCAAGAAGGAGAAGGATAAGAGGTTTGTTATGAGCTTAAGTCAGTCTGGTTGAGAAATCTGTGGCCCTGTGGATGTTCTTATCCCACCCACCCACTGCAGCGGTAACTGTAATTAAAAAAAAAAACCTGAACCAACAATGTGAATGAGGCAAGGATGATTATAGCTACCATGAGAGGGAAGAGAGCAAAAATCGACCTCATTGGAACAAAGAAAAAGCAAGCTTTTTTAGGGAACTCAGAGTGGGTTGGAGTATAATAGAAAGGTTGATAACTGGGATGAGTGAGTGATTTTTTTTTTTATGAGGTTGCAATTCAGACCACTTGGTTCAAAATGTTCTCCTTTGCAGTAACTTAGGTCAGTTGGAATCTGTAAGAACCGGTAGGGAGAAATAAGGAGATAAGAATCTACCTAGTTAGGAGATATCTGGATAGTCTAAGGGCGGGGGTGAAGGGGAGGTGGTGGCCATGGAGTCAGAGAGAAGCCTAATTTAGCCAATCTAATATGGCAGTCTTGGCCACTCACCTCTTTCAACTGGTTGAAAATAAAAATAAAAAATAAAACCTTAGGAGATTTGTCCTTCATTCTGACTTGGAGGAACAATTGGTGTTCCCAAATCTTAAAGAACTCTATACTGTTTTCCTTCACTGTATACACTTGTGGAAAGATCTATACTTTGAAATGGGCTCAACTTGGACAAGCCAAGAAAATGTAGTTACAATTTGCCACCCAAAACAAAGTAGAAATGATGCTTATTATAGTCAGTAACCAACTCTGAGGTTGATATAACCCATGGAAAACTCAGTTTTCATTTAATTAAATAAGTTATCCCCCAAAATAAAATCAACAAGGAATCCAATAAGTATGTGTGACTAAGAAAGAACATGCATGGCGTAAGACACCATGCAATGAGTTTGGTACCTCAGTTAGCCGTTGCACTCAGAGCATTCTGAATGAAGGTGAGGCTTTGTACCCTTACAAAGGGGTCCACACAACCCATGTGTCCATTCTGAACCTTCCTTTTAGCCTTCCCTAATTGAACTTACAAAATATTCCTGTTCTGAAGAAAGATCAATATCCATACCTGCAGAGAAATACTGAATACTGGCTCCGATTCTCTATTAAGTCTAGAGAACATAGAATGCTATTTCACACAGTGGTCAATGGAGTCTTACCTAACTCCATCTCACAATAGTCCCCTTTTAAACTGAAAATGATTTATGTTTATTTACCAATTTTCTGGATAAATACTATCTGATTCCGTTTGTTTTCTAAAACTTGTTCTGAAGTATATATGCGTGCAGTAAAGGGTACCTACCATAACTGCATAACTAGAAGCAATCTCCATTTTGGTATCATAAAAATAATTCTTATACCAAAAGCTTTGTGCTTCCTGTCAGTCACTTAACTCCTCCCTTTGATAACTGCTTTCCTCACTTCTAATAGCACAAATTAGTTTTACCCTTTTTTTGCACTGTGTATAATTGAGACCATACCATATATACTCTTTTGTTTCTGTTTTCTCTTACTAAATATTATTCATAAGTTTCATCCTAATTGTTCTATGCTAATTGCAAATCAGTCATTCCCTTGCAGTACAAATAGTATTTCTGTTTACGAATATACTACTCATCCATTTATTCAATTCTGCTCTAGCAGAGCATTTGAGTACTTTCCAGATTGAACCTATTATGGAATAATACTTTTCTTTTGATATTTCTAGATGAACTGTCATATCAATAGGTATAAGTATAGTCAGCTTTTCTCAACATCACCAAACTGTTTTACAAAGTAGTTATACGATTTAAACTCCCACTAGCCATGTAGGGGTAATCCAGTTGGTCCACAGTCTGTTCTATTTTGTAGTAGCATTTTCATTTTAATTTGCATCTCTCTGTTGATTGATGAAATTGAGTACCTTTTTATACATTCAATATATATATTGCTTGGTTGACATCCTCTTTTGTGAACAGCCTTTCAAATCCTTTGCCTATTTTTTTAGATTTTTTTTGGATTTTCTTTTTCATGGATATTGTGGATGCACATATCTATGCAACTTGTATTATAAAAGTGCTTGTTTTAGTTTGCTAAAGCTGACAAAATGTAATATATAAAAAAAAGACTGGTTTTTAATGATGGGGATTCATTAGCTTAACCATTTATAGTTCTAAGGCCATGAAAATGTCCAAATTAAGGCATCAACAGGATGATACCATCTCCTAGAAGAAAGGCTGATGGCAACCTGGGTCACTTCTGTCAGATAGCAAAGCATATGGTGACATCTGCTGGTCCTTCTCTCCTGGGTTTCTTTACTTCTAGCTTCAGTGGCTTCCTCTCTAAGCTTCTGTGTGATTCTTTCTAAACTTCTCTGGGGCATTTTTCTTATAAAGAACGCCAGTAAGAAAATTAAGATCCACCTCGAATGAGGTGTGTCACATCTCAATTGAAATAACCAAATGAAAAGTTTCCACCTACAATAGGTCTGTACCCACAGGAATGGATTAGCTTTAGGAACATGATCCTTTCTAGGGTACCTACAACTTCAAACCACCACAGTATTATTATTCATCATGAGGAGAGGCCAGCCCATTTTTTTAATTAGAGAAGTTGTAGGTTAACAGAAAAATCATGCAAAAAATACAGGTTTCCAATATACCATCCTATTTTGAACGTCTTGCATTAGTGTGATATATATATATTGCAACTGATGAAAGAACATTTTTATAATTGTACTATTAGCTATAGCTCATAGTTCAACTTTGGGTTCACTGTTCATATTATAAAATCTTATGGATTTTCTTTTTTTTTCTTTTTAAATTTTTATTCTACTAACATATATACAACCCCAAAATGCCGCCTTTTAACCACATTCAAATGTATGTTTTGGTGTTATTAATTACATTCACAATCTTGCATTATACCATCTATTACTAAAACTTTTCCTATTATCCCAAATATAAACTGCATAATTTAAATATAAATTCTCCATTCCCTACCCTCAACTCAGCCCCTGGTAACCTATATTTTAGTTTCTGACTTTATGAATTTGCTTATTCTGTTTGTCAGCCTCCATCTCCAACCAGCTCAGGGATTATTCAATCAGTTCATAAACAAAAAAGCCAGTTGACAGGAATGCAATATAAACATTGTTGCCTCCTGGCAAGAGGGACATCTGTGCCTGAGAATAGAGCTTTTCTTGCTCCCCCTCATTAGTGAGAAGTTGCAGGCATT
>PVIY010050028.1:0-16395 GCA_004026745.1 Myrmecophaga tridactyla
TTAAATAAATTTCAGGATAATAAAGCTGTAATTTGTAAAGGATCTAAGATAAAAACCCAAGGCTCTAAAATTAGAGCACTAAAAGGGATTGAGGTATTATTCTACTGCCACACCCTTAATTTATAAATGCAAAAACTAGGTCTGGGGAGCAGAAAAGACTTCTGAAGATAGGATGGTTAACATATAGTATTGGCAGGATCACATTCAGGTCTTCCTATTTCAGTCCCAGTGTCATTCCATGTTTTCAGGCTGAACCCACTTCACAGCGGAAACAAGTCTGATGCAGACTCATGCAATGTTCTAATAACGTCTTGATTTGCCAGAGCTGGTATGACAGATACCACACAATGTTTTGGTTTAAAGAACACATATTTATTGGTTTAAAATTTTAAGGCTAGAAGAATCCAAAAGTAAGATATTGGCAAGGTTTGCTTTCTTGTGGAGTCTCCAGGGTTCTGGTGCTGATGGTGGCAATCCCTTGGTTTCCTTGGCTTTTGTCCTTGCCTCCTTGTCTTGCGGTGACATCCTCTTCTTTCCGGGGCTCTTCCAATTCCCTTGGACTTGCGCCTTCTTCCTGTGTAGGCTTTCCTGACTTCTGGCTTCCAGGTTCTTCTCTTTTCAAGGTCTCCAGTAATCTGGATTAAGACCCATCTTCATGCAGTTGGGCCACCATATCTAAAAGTAGCATCTTCAAGGGGTCATGATTACACATGAGTTCACACCCACAGGAACAGGGATTAAGGTGAAGAGTATGTCTTTCTTTGAGGTACATGATTCCACCTACCACATCTAATAATTGACATTTCCAAGAGAAACAACCCACCATCATCTGCTCCAGGACAAAGGGACATGCTTTTTCATGGTCTAGCCTCCCTTTGTGTCACTAGCAACAGAGTGCGAGAAAGCAAGCTGTTTTGATTTTTGTTTCTGTTTCCAGTTTTTTTAAAAATATCAAATACAGCATATGTGGAAATAAAGAAAGGGCTGATGCTCTTGTACATATATTTTAAGTTGTTTCCCAGTAGCTGGTGTCAAAGGACAAATCAGGGTCAAGTTTGCAGATTACAATATTTGATTCTGGGCACCAAAAGTTTTCCTGCAGCAAGAACTCAGATCACTTGCAAAATACCAGAATCAGCTATGAGCTTCTAGGGATGGCAAGCAATTTCTGTAAACATATAAAGGAAGGTAACTAGAGTCCTACTGATGGGATGAGGGTCTGTCCATCTTACAGCGTTGGCTTAGGTGGGCAGACTTTTTTTGTTTGGGTCAAACATAATTAACTGGAGGCTTGATTGGCTATCTGGGTCTCCACCAGGGTAAGGATTTTTTAAACATTTTTATTGAGAAATCTTCATACACATACAATCCAACATGGTGTACAGTCAGTGGCTCACAGTGTCATCTCATAGCTGTGGATTCACCACCACAGTCATTTTTAGAACATTTGAATCACTCCAGAAAAAGAAATAAAAAAAACACCTCATACATCCTATAACCCTTACTCTTCCATCTCATTGACCACTAGTATTTCCATCTACCCAATTTATTTTACCCCCTTATCTCTCCCTGATATTCATTTTTTATCCTTATATTTTTACTCATCTTTCCATACCTTGGATGAAAGGAGCATCAGACACAAGGTTTTCACAATCTCACCATCACACTGTAAAAGCTATATCTTTATATATTCATCTTCAAGAATCAAGGCTGCTGGAACATAGTCCAAGAGCTTCAGGTACTTCCCTCCATCCACTCTAATATACCATAAACTGAAAAGGAATATCTATATAATGCGTAAGAATAACTTCCATGATAACCTCTCGACTTTGTTTGAAATCTCTCAACCACTGAAACTTTATTTTTTCTCATTTCTATTTTCCCCCTTTTGCTCAAGAAGGCTCCTGTGCTGGTTTGAGATGATGTATGTACCCTAGAAAAGCCATGTTTTAATCCTAATTCCATTTTGTAAAGGCAGCTGCTTCTTCTAATCCCTATTCAGTACTGTATGCTTGAAACTGTAATTAGATCATCTCCCTGGAGATGTGATTTAATCAGGAGTGGTTGTTAAAAACTGGATTAGTTGGAGGTGTGTCTCCACCCATTTGGGTGGGTCTTGATTAGTTTCTGAAGTCCTATAAAAGAGGAAACATTTTGGAGAATGAGATTCAGAGAGAGCAGAGCAGAACAAAATAGCCACAAGAAGCAGAGTCCACCAGCCAGCGATCTTTGGAGATGAAGAAGGAAAATACCCCCTGGGGAGCGTCATGAAACAAGAAGCCAGGAGAAGAAGCTAGCAGAGGATGCCATGTTCACCATGTGCCCTTCCAGATGAGAGAGGAACCCTGACCATGTTTACCACGTGCCTTTCCAGATGAGAGTGTAGTGCGAAAACCAGGAACGAGGCCACTGGCCTCCAGGAACATTCTGTGAAGTTAGAACAGGTTGAGACTAAGGATCCATAGTTTAGGGAAGTAGGTTTTATTTGCTATGGCCATAGGGCTCAGTGAGTAACCTCTGAAAGTCTGAGCCCTGAACAAAAGGCAACCTTAGCTTTTATAGACTCTTTGACATGTTAAAGACAAGGTAAACAATTGGCTGATTTAAGTTGAGAATGGCCCAGAGCTGAACCATTGAGGGGCCCCCACCCCAGGAATGTCTTCTCTTGCCTATGTGCATCTTCACCAGTTCCTGAAGGCTAGGGGAGGGGGTTTCTATCCCAGGAAATGTGCCTTATCTCACTTGCCTGCAAGGAGAGGGGGTTTGGGGATTTTCCACAGAGAGCACAGCTAAACCAGAAAGAGGGCAAGGCCTGCTTGCTACAAGAGAGAAACTCTGACTGTGTTCGCCATGTGCCTTCTCACTTGAGAGAGAAACTCTGAACTTCATTGGCCTTCTTTAACCAAGGTATCTTTCCCTGGATGCCTTAGATAGGACATTTCTATAGACTTGTTTTAATTGGGACATTTTCTTGGCTTTAGAACTGTAAACTAGCAACTTATTAAATTCCCCTTTTTAAAAGCCATTCTGTTTCTGGTATATTGCATTCTGGCAGCTAGCAAACTAGAACAGCTCCTGATCCTTGCTCATCCTGGGATTTCTGTCCCACATTGCCAGCGAGATTTACACCCCTGGGAGTCATGTCCCACATAGGGGGAGGGCAGTGAGTTCACCTGCCAAGGTGGCTTAGAAAGAGGCCACATCTGAGCAACAAAGAGGTTATCTAGGGGTGACTCTTAGGCATAATAAGTAGGTTTAGCTTCTCCTTTGCAGGAATAAGTTTCACAGGGTGAACCCCAAGATTGAGGGCTCAACCTATTGATTTTGTTGTCCCCACTGCTTGCAAGAATATCAGGAATTCTCCAAATGGGAAAGTTGAATATTTCCTCCTTTCTCCCCAGTCCTCCGAGGGGACTTTACAAATACTTCTTTATTCACTGCCCAAATCACTCTGGGGTACATCAGGGTATCACACTAACCTGGACACACCAACATGGTTTCACGCCCTACTCAAGATTCCATATACTTACGGTGTTCAACTAAACTGACCACACAAGTTAAATTAGGTAATGTGCTACCCAAAATATAAATTTTACACCAATTAAACATCTCTCCCTTTGTTCTCACACAGTAGTTGAAATTTTTAAATATGGACCATGCCATCCTTTACCAGGCATTCTGATCTACACCGTATGGATTTTAATTTTAAAAGATTTCAAGAGGAAACTCAAGAAGGAATTCAAAGAAGAAGAAGCAGGGTACTTTTTGTTTCCTTGTTTTTAGCTCTGAGGGGTCCTCAGGGCTTTCATTATACAGTTGTATAAATAGGTCAGTAAATCAGGTAAAACTATGCAAATGCCTATTCACAGAGAAGGAAAAACTTTTAAAAGTTAACCCAAACACTTAGAGACTCTTCCTCATGCAGATTTCCTGCTGTATTACTTTTCAACTTTGCAAAACTCCTTTTACCAGAGTTTAAAAAAAGTAGTTGGTGGGTTTTACATGAAAAGAATATGCTTGGGTTTGGGGTGAGGAGGTTCCTGGGGCAACAGACTTTTAGTGGCTAAAGAATTGGATCAGGGCCACAGTGGCTCAGCAGGTAAGAACACTTGCCTGCTGTGCCCGAGGACCCGGGTTCGTTTCCTGGTGCCTGCCCATGTAAAAAAAAAGAATTGGATCAGCCTTTTACAAATGGGTCCTACAATTAAAGCTGCAATTAGGAAAAAGCCAAAGGCAGAGAGGAGAGACACCTTTATTCCATGACATCCCCAATCTGGGAGTGAAAAGCATTGATACTTGCTGATACATTGTTGCAGCTGCCTGACACATAGGTTAACAGGGATGCAGAGCAGGCCAAGTGTGAGAAAGACAGCAACTAAACTCTCAGTTCCACCCAGAATGATGCCTGCCTAGTTATTTTGCTTTTCTAAACACAGTGCCAGGCATAACAACAAAACACATGGAGTAAATGATCAGTCTGCATTTGCCCAGACCCCTGGTGAGTCTCCCTTTGTATACACAGTTAGAAGTAAGAATTTAGACATGGCTTTTTGAATGATAGTGTAGCTGTTAGATTTGGAATGCTCCCTTATTGCTAGTGAATATCAACTCTGAGACACTTAGTCATTTTACTAAAATGATTGTACTGTGCCGTCTTTACCTACGTCAGCATTGTTTTTCAAGAATTAACAATTGCTAGGTCTACTTTGGGTCCAACATCGACACTCTTTCCACAACCCTATTGGGAGTTAAGACTGTCCATCCACAGTCTTTACCTGGACACCCGGGGTGGACGCAGGTAAAGAAACCACACCCAAGCCCTTCCACTTCACAGCATGCGGGCTTAAACTGCTGCCACTTGCCGTTTGCTCATCTATAAAACTACCTCTGAAGACTGGGGTGATGGGTGATGATGCCTTAAAAGCCACCCGCCTGCTGTGTGCCCCGAGGGGAGCCCTTGCTGAGCAGTGGCCCCAGAGGCTGGGTTTTCGGTAATTGTTGGTGCAGCTGGCACAGCAGGTCTCTCATGGACAGCTCAGTTCAGATGCTGAGCCCCATTATTTAGATTCCAACCCAGGTTCAATATCCAAGACATTCAACCAAAAAGGTAGGGCGTTGGTTCCTGTGGGCATTTTGATCCCGGCATCAAAATTCAGTTGAAGAATTAAAACCAACTTTGTGTGTAGCTGACAATTTTTTTAAAAAACTTAAGTATAACCAATACAATCAAAATCTTTCAGAGTTAGCATCCTGAAACAAAGTCGGTTTGTAGATTTGCATAACAACGTTATTGCTTTCTCAAGTTTATTTAAAGTATAAACTCTGGAATATATAATTCTCATTGATGTGAGTATAATATCATAGGGCAATTTCTTAAATGTCTATTTTTGTTTAATGGAATTAAATAGGTCGATTAATATTGAAGACATTTTAAACAGTTGCAATCTAATCACTTATGAACAGGGCAAATAAAGAATACATTCTTTACAATTTCGGAGATCTGAATAGAAAACAAAGACTTGTTATATGTGATCAGAAATACATTCAAATGTTTGTGTATATATATGAGCATAATAATTCATTTGAATTTTAAGGAATCACATTATTCATATACAGAACTATAAGCAGTTTCTAAGGATGGCAACCCAATGATCCATTGTGCTTTAAAGATTCAGAAATTAAGAAATAAATTTTGCAGAAGGAGGTTCTATAGCACTTCACTGACATAACATTTAGAGCTTATTTTTGAAATGGCTTTCTATTTTATGTGATTGAAAAAAATATGGTTTTGTCTTTTATTCAACATATTCAAAGCCGGTTTTGAGAAGTTCCAGATCAGACATGGGTTCACAGGCAAGCACATAGGAAGGGGGATGAAAGGATCCAGGTACAAAGACATTTTCCTTCCTTATTTTCTTAAGTCTGAAAACAAAGGCTCTGTAAGAATAGGAATGCACATTCTCTGAGGAGATATACAGCCTTTGGCGATTTTCAGAAGCTTAAATCTTCATTTAGGGAGATAAACAGGTGAAGAGACAGCACTGCCAAGAGTGGTGCTTTAGAGAGGGTCTCATGAAGACACAGAGCTGCACTGAAATCCTTTTTTGCCCCCCCCATAAGTCTTGTGACCTTGTGGTCATCACTGTCCTTCTTTTATAAGTAGGATATCACTACCTGACAATTCTGGTAAGGATTAAACCAGCTGGCATTTTGAAGACCAATTCTTTTATTTACAGAATTCCTCTGATATTTATGTATATGAAACCTCTCTCCTGTCTAAAGACAAAGAGTCAGTTAGATTTGGCATGAATTCTCCGCTTTGATGGTATCCCACGTGACTATTTAATCCAGTGATCAAAGATGAATACTGTCAGATAGAATAGTCAGCCTCCATAGCCTGTTCTTTGGGTATTTATGAAAGCGACTGAAATCTGTGGCATGGGGTCTGCTCACATGAGGTACATATGCTTCCTAAATAAATTATGTAGGAATTAGTGACACTGCTGACAAACTCCCCATACCCTACTTTTAATTTGTCTACTAGTCCCTGTGGTCAAATCTAAAAGTCATGGAAAAGGTCGGTAATGATGCTTTCGGAAGGCCCTGGTCTCCTGCATAAGGCTCAATGCATCAGTTCTCGGCTGAGATATGACGTGCTCAGATCAACAGCCATAACTAGAAAAAATTATTCTGCTAAGGTATGATTCATTAACAAGAGTTATTTTAAAGAAGTCTCCTAGGCACTTGTCTTTTTGATATACTTCTGTCTTAAGAAAGCCTTTATCATCAATTCTTTATTTTAAATTATGAGTTAGAGGAATGAGTCTTAATGATTGTTTAAAAATAAGTATTAATTCTAAGGTATGTGTTACCGCTGAACTAAGCAATTTCATGTTATTTCATTTATTATTTCCAACGATGTTGGGAAAACTTGGGTAAAATCATCTGTTCTCCAGCAGGTTCTGTTTTTTGTTTTTTTTTTAATAGTTTCCCCAACACTCAACGTATTAAAAGAAATTCTTACTTCAATTATACTCAATCTAACTTTAAGCTATCTTGGTTAAATGGCTGGATGTTGTCTGCAGTAAGGAAATGCCCTGAAGTCTCTGAGTTCTAATTCTGGTTCCTTAAATTGCCTGACTGTGCTGATATCAAATGCAAATTTTAATTTCTGCAGTCTCAGCTTCTTCATGAGTAACATGGGGATAATAACTGCTTTGTCTAACTTATCAGTTCTTGGAAGATATTTCTGAAAGTGCCTGGAAAATTCTAAGGAACTATTCAAATGAAAGATAACATTAAGCTGCTCACCATAACACATGAGAGCAAGTGTATTTGATTAAGACAGTTATTTATAATAAGTGTTACTTGAACAAATTGCATTAGTACTAAGTATAGAACATTAAGAATATAATTATCTAGCATATGCCCTGATGGCATTTTATGAAGCAATTAAAATGATGTCTCTACAGATTACTGAAAAATTAGTATATTATCTTTATCACTTTAGTATAACACATATCTGTATAAACTACATAATTATGTCTATGAAAAAAATTAAGCAGTAATGAGCAGAATGAAAGACATAAAAATATTAGATGCAAATTTAAATCTATACAAAGAAAACAATAATAAAATATTTTTAAGAACTCACACAAACAAAACCTACTGGAATGGGGGGATGTAAATCAAGTATGGAGATGAACAGGAATGCTGAGTGAATGGATGGACGAATGACTAATGCTCAGGCAAGAGCAGGGGCTTGTTCATATGACCCATTGAAGAATGTGGCTAACCCAAGCCTTGGAAATCCGTGTCCAAATAAAGCAATCAAATAAACAAGAAGGTGGCACCAGCATTTAGACCCAAGAGTCTCCCTTTGTCTTTTAACCCTCTGCTGACACTTCTCAGCCTTCCGGTTCTCGAGGGATGCACCCGGGCAGGTGAGGGGCCCCTGTAGAAGTGATCTGTGGGTTATTAAAGGGTCTTCTGGAGGAATACAGGTAAGACAGGGAGAGCATCGTTCTGGTAGGATGAAAGCTCTCTTGGCTTGATTGTCACAGGCATTTCCTGAGTTTTGGAGTCTCCTGTAAATGGTCCATCCCATGGAAGAGAAAAGGGGCCCTGGAGTTAGAGAAACCTGGCCTGGCTTCAACACTCACTGGTTCTGAGGCTGGGGGCAAGTTACGCAATGACACTGAACACCAGCCTTCCCCTCTGAAAACTGGAAAAATGATATGCAAGCTTCATAAGGTTCTCACCAGGCCTCTGAAGTTCTTAGCTTAGGACAAGCATATGCTAAACAACCAATAGTAAACACCACCATCATCATTGGCATTATAATTCCATTAAATGAGATTTCCTTTTATTTATCTTTATAATACTACTCTTAATAATACTACCACGCACTCTTTTATAACTCCAAGTGCTCTGAGGATCTGAGTTTAAAATATATGGAAACTGGCCTTTTGTTGCTTTTAAAAAATATTTATATAGCTCAATATCTTATAAATAGATACACTGAACATCATATTGCAATGGCAATGGCATTGCTGACATGTTCACAGTGTAGCTCAGCATTCTGATTATCATAAAACTGTACAATCTGCAGGATATGAATCTAGTGGTTAAAAAATGGGAAAGGAAAGAGAAAAGCTGATGAAAGGCTCTGCTAAGATTCTTGCATGCAGTTTCATATTTTAAACTGAAAATGAGATTTAATGACTGGAATGGGAAAACTTGATTAGCTGTGTGAGACACAAAGGTGCTCTTTTGTCCTTATTAGTTTCAGAAGATGATAGATAATGATCAGTATGCAAATCAGCTTCTTATTTAAAATTAGTATCTATAATGGACTATGTGAAGAGTCGTCCTTAATTATTTGAAAGTAAGTGCTCTTAAATTCATTATTTTTGTTAATATTTACTAACTTCCAGAATACTTTATCAACATGAATTTGGATACTGTGACTTCACTTATCCTACTGTTATTGAATGGAATGAAGTAGGAATTAAGAAATGTGGATGGTAGAAAGGGCTATTGCATTAATTAGTTCTGAGATACGTGTAAGGTCACTTAACGCCTCAGTTTACCAGGAGGACATAACACAACTTAATTGTAAGAGTCTCTCTGATGATAAAAACATGGCTTGAAATAATGAGTTTTAGGTATAGACAAGCTCTATTGTTTCAGAGAAAATGAATGAGGACTCTGTTTAAGCAAATATGTGTGTATGTATATACATAGTGTGCTGGTTTGAAAGGATTTATATACCCCAATAAAGCCATGTACGAATCCTGATCCAATCTTGTGGGAATAAGGATGTCCTATAATCCCTATTCAATAATGTAGGTTGTATCTTTTGATTAGATTATCTCCATGGAGATGTGACATACCCAGTTGTGGGTATTAACTTTTTGATTAGAGGGAGATGTTACTCCACCCATTCCAGGTGGGTCTTGATAAGTTTACTGGAATCCTTTAAAAGATGAAGCATTTTGGAGAAAGAACACAGAGCCATGGGAGAGCCACGAGACCCACAAGAGCCCACAGAGTCAGAGACCTTTGGAGATGAAGAAGGAAAAAACCCCTAGGGGAGTTTCATGAAACAAGAAACCTGGAGAGAAAGCTGGCAGACATTGCCATGTTCTTTCCAGTTGAGAGAGAAACCCTGAACCTCATCAGTCTTCTTGAACCAAGGTATCTTTCCCTGGATGCCTTAGATTGGACATTTCTATAGCCTTGCTTTAATTTGGACATTTTTACTGCCTTAGAACTGTAAACTAGCAATTTATTAAATTCCCCTTTCTAAAAGCCATTCCATTTCTGGTATATTGCATTCCAGCAGCTTGCAAATTAGAACATATACCAATATTTAAGTAATTAAATACATACAATAATTAAAAAATTAAACACTGGCAATGCATTTGTATATCATCTGATATGTGAGACTGCTACATTTTTTAAAAAATTAGAACAATCTACAATATTTGAATACTAAGTGAAAAAGACTAAAACAAAGTGTGGGTGATGCTGAAAAAGATGTGTCAATTAAACACTTCTGGTGCATGCTCACTATTGACAACTTTGAGGCAGCAAACATTCAGAAATATATAAAGCCTTAAAGGTATGAATCAAGATAGAATTTGGATGTCACTTAAAAAATAATTCAGATAATGAAGAAAGCACAACTAGCCATTTAGCCCTCTGTATATACTGAATGTAACCAAATACATAACAATTTCATAGGATTTTCTAGTGAATGTTCACCACTGGTTTTAAGTGACACCATTAATCAAATCTTGAAATGTTCTTTAAAAGAATAGGTAGTTCATCTAACTCTTCCTTTGACTTGGCTCTAGGACTACTTGCTGTATGAAGTTTATCAGTAAGTCCTCTTCTTGCTCTCAGAATTTCCTATTATAATGATAACCTTTCGTGATTTGTTAAAGTTTAGGGTGTCACACCTCTGGTTTTTCGGAAACTTTCAATGACCAGTCTCTTTTGGGGCATAATTGGCATTGTGCTGGTTTGAAGCTATTAAGTACTCCAGAAAAGTCATGTCCTATAATCCTCATTCAATGGTACTGGATGGGATCTGTTTTATTGTTTCCATGGAGATGTGACCCACCCAATTGTGGATGGTGGCTTTTGATTTGATGGTTTCCAACACCTAGCCAAGGCGGGGATGCTAATTGGAGTCCTTTAAGAGGGAACCATTTTGCAAAAAGTTTCAGAGCTGACAGAACCAACAGAGTTCCCACAGCCAGAGACCTTTGGCGATGAAGAAGGAAAATGTCCCTGTGGAAGTCTTATGAAGTGGGGAGAGAAAGTTAGCAGATATCACCATGTGCCCTCCAGCTGAGAGAGAAACCCTGAACTTCATTTGCTCTTTCTTTGCAGTTAAGGTATCTTACCCTCGATGCCTTAATTTGGACATTTTCATGGCCATAGAGCTGTAAGGTTGCAAGTTAATAAATTTCCTTTTTAAAAAGCCTTTCCACACCTAGGGCAATTTATAAGATTCTGTAAGGGTTCCAGGCACTAGAGTAACTTGCCAGAAACCTACAACCTCCAGATGGGTCCCTGGTCCAAATAAGTCCTGACACCTAGCCCAGCCTCTCCAGAACATCAGCTAGTTCCATCTCCCTACCCCATATCAGTGACAGACCCTTCCAATATCAAAAATCTAGAATTGCTATAGCCCAACAACCCCAAAGAGAGGGATGGAAAGATCAGAGGTGATGATGGAATTATACATAGAAGATAGGACTTAACAAATAAATATGAATGCTGAATCGTTAAATTGATATCTCCTTTAGTCTCCAGTATTTTAGAGCAGCTATAAGAAGAAACCTAAAATTGTAGGGTTGTAACCCATGTCAAACTCTGAAATATGATCTATAACTAATTGTGATGCTGTGCTTTGAAATTTATAGCTGTTTTTATATATATGTTATTGTTCACAAAAAAGAAGGAAAAAAAGTCAATTGTGATGATGAAAAAGCATTTAAACCTCTAGCCTCCTATATTCTGGAGCAGCTAGAAGGAAAAATATGAGAAAATCGTATGGTAGCCCATGACAAACTCTGGGATCTGTCCTGTGACTACTTGTTGAAGAGTGCTTTGAAAACGATTGCTTTTTTATTTCTTTGCTTTGTATATATGTTATACTATATGATAAAAAATACATATATAATGTAAAAAAAAAAAGGCGTTCCATTTCTGGTATGCTGCATTCTGGCAGCTTCCAAGCTAGAACAGGCATTATTGCAAAATCAAAAATTCTTCAAGGGCAATAAATGACTGCTGTGTTGAATTTTAAGCTTTGGTTCCCCAAATTTACACCTCCTTCTTAATTCTCATGCTCCATGTCAATGTTTAACATAGCTGGTGCCCAATTGTCAGGGTTTGTTCGGTTGCTCTAGACCGAGGCTTCTGTTTCACCTACAGACCAGGGTCCACCTTCCTTCTTGCAGACAGCTCCAGGCTGCCCCTACATCTTCATTTCTAAGCTCACCAAATGAATTACACAGTATTTTCCCACCAACTGCAGAGCAACTGACGATCAGATTATTTGGACCCTTTTTATTTTCCCTCACTTTCCCTAATCTGGCCAGATTAATAATTTATCTAGAAACTAGCCATTACTAAATGAATGACCTAAGTGTTTTTGTTATTCTAATTGCAAATTGGAATAATTTATTTGTTTGGCTGATTAAATTGTCAGTAATTGATCACCAGATAGATTTCATTTATATATATATTTTTCATTTTCCCGGGGACTAGATCTACATATTTGCACTAAGAATCTGTGAGCATTACACTGGATGATAAATAGAACCTTCTTCTTGGGTGTAAGATATTAGGTAATAAAAATTATGATTAATGTGTGGTTATGGCAAATAGTTTATAGTCCTGATAGTCTAAAAATAGTTACGGCTAATAGTTTCAAAAATGTTTACAGTACCAGTTTTTTATTTTTAACTTTAGTTTTTAGCCCCCACAAGTCATTTGAAAGAGAAAAAAAAAAAATCTAACTTCACCGTAGTGTTAGATTTGTAATCATTTACAATGTACTCTGAGAAAAAGTCCTTTCTATAAACACCTATTCTATAAGATGCTGCTTTGTTACTCCACTTGTCTCTCACACAAGATCTGCCAGCGAACAATGTAAAGTCAGCCCTGGAAATGGGAGTTTCAGAAAGATGAAACCAAGGTGGTACGTCCTCTTTGTGAATATGAGAGGCAGGCATGTTCCCTTTCCAGGTCATGATCTGACAACAGAGTAGCTGGATTCAGAAGGTTCCACCTGCCCACAATTCCTCATTGTCTGATTCAGGATTACACAATAAGGCTTATTTGTAGCTAATCAGGTGTCACACTAACAAGTACTTGTAAAATAGTAGGAACAGCCTGAGGTACCCATAGGTCAAGCAGGAGCCTTTTCCAACAGGAGAGCTGCTAATGGCTTGTAAACAGCCTGGCATTCCTAGAAGAGAATCAAATTACACGGAAAAGGAGGCAGGCAGTAATGAAAAGCGCCCAAGTTGTGAGTTAGCACACCCCTTTCATTTCCAGAGAGACTGAAAAAGTGAAATTGTTTATCAAAGTTAGAAATTCTTGGTACAGTTGGGGAAAACAGTTGCTACTTAAAGAGTTTGAAAGAATTCTTCAGCTTCTCTTGATTACAATAAAGTTCTGTTTGTGCCTCCTGTAGCATCTCAGTAAGAGGCTTACAGGATCCACTGCCTGTACAATACTCAACCAGCCTCCAAAAGCAGCAAAGTGGGTTTTGTGTGTGTGTGTGGAAAGTGGAGTCAATTGTAAAATAGGGTGATTTGGGAATGGAACTATTTTTCATCTGTTAGCCAATAACTAATCTCCCAAAGACTTGACTTCGGTTTGATAATTTTGCAGTTTATCTAGGGAGGCATTATGTCCTTGGGAAGCTAAAATGTTTAGCAAAGTTAAAGTATCTTCTTTACAAGCAAGATGTTAGCAGTTTTCAATAAATCATCCACATACTGAATTAATGTGGTCTCCTAAGGTGAGTAAAATCACTTTAAATTCTCTTGTAAATGCCTAGAAATAGAGTAGGTAAATTTCTAAATCCCTGAGGGCTCTGTTGTCATAAGCATTAAAAGTTCTCTTGGGTAAAAATAAAAAGGAATCTTGATTCCTCATTTAAAGATACAGAAAAGAAAGCTGAACGTAATTTTAGTGCTGAAAAATGACCAGCTGACGGGGTATTGAGGTTAAAATAGTATCAGAGTTGAGTACCTCGGGTGCCAGAAGGAGCACAAAATTATTTCTTTCTATAAGATCTTATACAAATCTATAAAAAAGTTGAACCTTGCTTGTCAAAGTTTCCTTTCCTTCTCACAGGCAATATGGAAGGATTGCAAGGCAAATGCCTCTTCTTTATTATAACTTCTTTTTTAGTTTTGATTCTTTCAATTTGACCCAGAGAGAAATGATTGTGCTTTACCCTTAGCCATGGTTTTGTGGTGGTTGTAAGCTATAGCAAGGGAATTGAGCAATTTTCTTAAACTGATACATTTGTTCTGAGGGTCCGTGAAGGTGGATCTATTTCCCATAATTTTGGGGTGCTTTTCCAGCTCTCTCCCCTTTTGTTTCAGAAGGCACATATTTACCACTTCAGGTGGTGTGCCTACCAGCAGCTCCAAAAACATTCCATTATAGTGCAGACATCAGAGTCCTGGGTTTACCCAGTGTCTCTTTCCAGCAGATTAACATGCAAATGAAGAGATGAGAGAGAGGAGCTCCTCTAACAGAGCATCTATTTGCCTAGGACACTCCCAGGAGGAAGAATAGGTAGGAGGTTGTCCAGACACACCCACAACTTCCAAATAAGAAAGACCAGTAGAAATTACAAGAAAGGGAAGGGAAGGATTAAATTGGGAAAAAAGAGACAGACCCATACATTTCTCCCATTTCAGCTTCACGTTTCCCCCATTATGCTAATTTTTGCTCATTAGTCTGTACCATTTGCAGTTATTTCCTGTCTGATTTCTTCAGGGAAAAATCTCCTGGAGAAGGTGATCAAGTTTGAGACTTAGGTTGCTTCCTTTTCTTCTTGCTCAACTTTTTCCAGCATTTCTTTTACCAATGTCCAGGCTTGTTAAAATAGTGTCATATTAACTTCCCATTTGGGGTCCCCTCTTACTGGTTGGTGGCTCTCTGATTAAAGTTTGTTTCCTTTGTGAATATTCTAACTGGGAAGCCAACACTGCAGTCTTAAGATTTTTTTGTCCTTTTTCTCTTTCTCCATATTTTACCCAAACTGGGTAGCTGCTACCAATACTTGAGAAACAGTCTGTTTTTAGTATCCAACTATTTTTTCCCCTCACTTGTGCTTGAATTTCTGGCAGAAAGACTGCCACTGAGTGTAGAGGACCTAGAGTATATTTGACTATCCACCTAGATCGGTCCCCATGTGTTTAGAAAATGCCTGGGTGAACTGCTGATGAAAACATTTCAGCTTCTCCCAAGCCATCTCCTGCAGATAGACTGTAAGAACTGCCATCAGCGGTCTTTCACATTGGGTTCCCAAGGGTCAAAGATCAGTTTGAATTGTTGGAAGAGGCAGATAGTTGGCCCTGGGACTCATTGACATGGCAGGCTATTGCTTGGCTCTTATCAGACCCGTTCCATTAGAAGAGCAAGTCAACCAGAGTGCTGTGAAGGCACAGCAGCTATTGCACATCCCATGCGTAGGGTGGTAGAATGAAAACATGCTGCAGAACACCTTGACACATTTTTCCAACTCCTCCCAGAGCAATGGACGTGAACTCTGAAAATGGCAACATCAGGTGGAAGAAAACCATACACATTACTAACTTTTTCCCAGCCTCCCTCCAGCCCTGGATAACTTCTAAAAAGCATCTGAATTGCTGGAGCTCCAAAAGGGTAGGCCTGATTTTCTTCATAATGAGATAAAAAAATTGGTTGACACTTTGATTTCAGCTGCCATTTGCTGTGGTATTTTTGATTCCCTTCTTCCAAGATAACCAGTGCCAAAGACGCCGTTCACCACCACACTGAAGATGCCATTCTAAGACACCCATCTTTTATCCAAATTCTCAATGAATCCTTGTTTTATCCTCTTAATCATCTCTGTTTTCCCAGCTAGGTTTTGTATATTTGGCTGAGGGAATTGCAGAGGGGAGGACTTGAGATCCCCATGTCAGGGCATTCAAATAACGTTGACAATTTGCCCCCTTCCAAGTGGAAGTCCATAGCTATTAGGAACCATCCAGTTAAGGGGTCAACGTCCTCCTCCTCTCAGGTCCCAGAACGAGGCAAAGAAGGGTAAAGAGAAGAAGGGGGAACTGATGAGATTTAGTACAGAAGAGTTGATACCTAAAACCTGAAAGAGAATTCAATTTCTTAATTACTTCCTCTAGTTTCTTAATTTATTCTTTAAGGCTATCTAATTTATTCCTTTATTTCTTGAATAATACTCATCCTGGAGATACCAATATTACATTTGCTTTGAATGGGATTTTCTAAAAATCCCTGTATATACGTGCATTATTTGTAAGCTGCTGGACTGCACTATATAGAAATGGAATGGTTTTCAAAAAGGGAATTTATTAAGTTGCAGATTTGCAGTTCAAAGGCCATGCAAATGTACAAATTAAGGCACCAACAAGAGGATACCTTCACTCAAGAAAGTCTGATGCCATCTGGATCAGCTCTGTCAGCTGGGAAGGTATGTAGCTGGCATCTGCTGGAGTCTTTATGTTCTGGACACTTCTTTCAGCTGGGAAGGCAAACAGTGGTGTCTGCTAGTTTTCTCTCCTCATTTCATAAGGCTTCCCTGGGGGCACCTTCCTTCTATATCTCCAAAGGTCTCTGACTATGTAGGCT